>JAIKVD010000289.1:0-23365 GCA_024679075.1 Phytophthora uliginosa | reverse complement strand
GGATGCCCTTGCCTACGTGAGCGCCGAAGTACCTAGTGTGGAAGCGGGCGTAGTGCTTGCCGCCGTCTTCGGTCAAGTTGAAGCCCGCGAGTTTGGTCGTCGGGAAGGTTATTGCGCCACTGCGAGCACGCTCACTGCGAAAGCCGAGCACTGGAAAGGTAGAGTTTTCTTGCCTTCTGACCCAGTTCCGGAAGAACTGGGTCCTTGATGCACGTACTGCAGTCATGGCGTCGACGAATGCCGACTCGAAAACCTCCTTGTTTACTGCCTTGAACTGCTTCAGCCGCTTGCGCCTCCCGAGGTAGGTCGGCATAGTCCTCTTTGTGAAGATGGGGCGATACTTCAACCGCAGTTCCTTTATCGGCATGCACGCCGCGAGGTCGTCGCGCGAGAGGAAGACGAACCGGTTGTAAGCAGCTCTGTTTGCCGAAAACATAAATTCAATCAGGTACCGCTGCTCCTTGGTGGGGATGAGCCGAACCTTGAAGGTGCTGTTGATCCCCTCCAGGCTGACCTCTTCCGTGGCCGTAGTCGTGGCAGCCTTGTTGTTTGAACCAGTATCTGCTTGCTGCTGCTCTTTCCTCCTGTCCACTTCGTGCATGAGCGCCGGGGTCTTCCAATCCGGGACGGTCGAGTTGGAGAAGTTCCTCACCTGTGCCATGCAGGTGAGGAGCGGCGCCACGAGCTCCTGGTGAGCGGGCACACTAGAGCGCTTCGCCGCCTCAGCCGCCGTCACCTCTCCGCGAGGCTCCTTGCGAAGCTTGCGCTTGCGCTTGCGCTTTGGAAGGTTGGCCTTCGCTCGCTTGATGGGCCGAGGCCGTCGAGGCTTGACCACGGTCTCGAGAGCAGTGCGCGGGGGCATCAACAGCGAGTCGACGACTGCGTGCGAGTACCAGACGTCGGGTCCCACGAGCTCCCGCCCCATGGCGGTAACTCGCTTTCGCTTGGGGGCCTCCGCCGAAGGCGGCGATGCTGCTCTGGAGCGCTTGCCAGAAGCTCTAGCCGACGACTGGCGGGGATTGGGGGGCTTGGTCTTCTTCTTGGGCATCTTCGCTGTAGATGGCGAATTGGAGAATGAACGAAGCTGCCGGACGAGCGGAGAGCGAAGAGCTGGATCCCTAGCACCTTTCATCGTCGGTGGCGCCCACCCTCCTTCCGTCCAGCAATTACAAGGCAACTTCAACGACTGCAATTTGCCGAAGTTGCCGATGACAAGGAAACTTCAACGACTGCAACTTGCCGAAGTTGCCGATGACAAGGAAACTTCAACGACAGGTGCGAGAATCGCTGCGGCACGAGCTGGCTGAGCTGGCGAAGCTGTACTCGGTACTGCAGTGGGCGATCCATGTACTCATGCACCTGCTCCTCGGCGCAATCCACATCCGCACGCTCGTATGGCACGAATTCGTCCTCCAACTGCTGCAGAAACGTCTTCGTGAGATGACCATACTGCGGTGGTGGTTGTTGCTGCTGCTGACCTGCACCTTGCACGTGGTTCCAGGGTAGCAGCGTCTGCAAGAAGAGCAGCAGCGGGTTGGCGTCGGCCGGGGGTTGCCCGCTTCAAATTCCTCCTGCGCCCGAGCGAGCGCTGCCAGAGCCTCGGCGTCAAGCGGCAGGCCGTTCTGAAGCTGCGGTGGCTGCAGCATCGGGTGGTCCGCAGGCAGCGTCGTGATCTCGTCCGAGTAGTCTGCGATTGCACACAAGCGGTGAGTGTCAGCTATAAAAGTCCCAACCACGAAGCATTGTCGTTCCGCTGGTCGCCCTTGTTACCTGCAGAGACTGCGCGAAGGTACTTGTGCAAGCACGAGGGGAGCTCCAGCACCTGCGGCGATCTGCAGCATGTGGCAGGCGCACAGCCTAACGACTCGGTCCTCGGCGGTGAGCCGCGCCGTACGGTTTACGCAGTGATTATCCTAGAGCTCCGACTCGGAGCCGAGCTTCAGTAGCCAGCACCGCGCCGCAGCCCTTCAAGGGCAAGGGCCCCTTGCGCCGCAAGTTGTAGCGCTTTTTCCACCATCGTGTGGCGCAGACCATCTCTGCAGGCCAGATGCCTTCGGCGTTAATAGATTGCAGTCACTCCAGCTCATTTCTGCGCAATTGAGTCAGCGAGGAAACGAGGCAACGCCCATGCACCGATGCCGCCGAAGCAGCACCGCAGCTGCAATCAAGTCGCGCGTTATGTAGAACCTAATACTTCCATTAAATTACACAGGTCAGCTCTGACTCGAAAATGCAGACGCTATCCAACGCTACGCTGCCTGAATTTTCGGAGTTTTGAGCCCGTCGGAACGCCAAGGTGTCGTGGGCCATGGGCTGCCTCGACTGGTTTGCGAAATGCGTGAGCGCGCTGCTGCTGATCACCATCAACGTCTTCCTGGCGCTGGGCGGCGGCCTGGTGCTCTACGTGGCCGTGTTCGTGCGCCACACCGGCTGGGTGGAGGTTGTGCAGGCCTACTGGTCGCCGATCAACGGTCTCGCCACGACGCTCATCGTCGTGGCTGGTGTCGTCATCGGCATGGCGCTGCTCGGCACGATCGCGGCGTTGTGTCGACGGCGAGCGGGTCTCTGCTATTACATGGTCTTCGTGGTGCTGGTGCTGCTGCTCTTCACCCTCGTGGGGGTCTGCGCCTTCCTGCTCTGGAACATGTTCTCGGACTGGGAGGACGACGCGTACCCGGCCAGCGGCAGCGAGAGCGACGTCAAGGCCGACTTCGACCAGGTCTACTGCTATGCCCAGGGTGTGTACATCTGCAACGAAGGCTCCGTATCCGACGCGCTGAGCATGTTCGCCCCCGACCTCAATTCCACGCTCGTTGCGGTCCTCGGGAACGTGACAGGAGGCGTCAACACGCTCTGCGATGACTACTTGAACGAGTATGAAGAGCTGGCGAAAGTGTGTGACGGATGCGATAAAGCTCGCGACTTCCAGCACTTCTCGTCGGTGCTCGAGTGGTCGAACAATGAGTGTCCCCGGGTTGCCAGCACCTTGGCGTGGTGCGGAGAATTCTTTCTCGACGGAAGCGCAGCAAACGTCACAGCAGGGACGGCACCGTACACGCACTGCCGCAGCGCGTTCCTCGACCTTGTTAGCAATTATTCGCTGTACCTGGCGATCGGAAGCGTTATCGTCGTCATCGGCTCGGTAGCGGTGATTATCATGTCGTGCTACCTGCGGCGCCACGACATGTACGACGTCTACGAGGCGTATCATGAGTAGTTAAGATAGAAAGTGGGTGATAAATATAAGGATTCAAGTGTCTGCCAACAAGGTCACGTCATTTACCACCTCCGTGAGCTTGGCCAGGAGCTAGCATGCAGCGATCAAGCCAGCGAGGCGTTGATAATTGCCGCAGTGCTTGCGTCTGAAACGCTGGTGGCGTTGGTGGCTGTCGATCGACTTGTCTCGAAATCGATTGATGGATTACAACGGGCACCCAAGTCTTGGGCACCCAAAAGGTGCTTTATGGTCAGCGCAAAGCACTTCGACATTATTCGTGAGTTGGACAACCTGAGGAAGCACATTGCAAGGAAGACATGGGGCTCTGTTCATGTATGGCCAAGTGCATCAGTGAGCTGATTCTCATCGCGATCAATTGCGTTCTTGCGTTGGGCGGCGCGATAGTGCTCTACGTCGGGATCTACTTGCGGCATTCGGGTTGGGTGGAAGTGATCCAAGGCTACTGGTCTCCGATTGACGGGATCATCACAGCTCTCATCGTCATCGGCGCAGTTATCATCGGCCTGGCCGTGTTGGGCTCCATCGCAGCGCTTTGTCGCTGGCGCTTCGGACTGTGCGTGTATGCAAGTGTGGTGCTCCTCGCCTTTGTCTTGTTCGTGGTCGTCGCGGTGGCGGCCTTCGTGCTACGGCACCGAGCTGAAAGCTGGGAGGACACGACTTATCCAGCCAACAGCTCGGAGGAGTCCGTGAAAGCAGATTTCGACCAAGTGTATTGCTACGCGCAGGGCGCGTATATCTGCAACCAGGCCTCGGTCTCGGACGCTCTCACCATGTTCGTCCCGACCCTCGACTCGTCCATGACGTCGCTCTTCGAGAACATGACAGGTGGTGTCAACGCACTGTGCGATGATTACCTGAGCGATTTCGACATGCTTTCGAAGGTATGCAACGGCTGCGACCAGGCACGGAAGTTCAAGAACTTCTCGTCTTTGATCGACTGGACAAACGAGCAGTGCGAGCCTACCAGCACCGTCCTGGTGTGGTGCGGAGCCTTCCTCGTGTCCGGGAACACCAACAGCTCCAGCGGTGAGGCCCCGTACTCGGAATGCCGCACAGAATTCCTGAATCTCGTTGAAAAGTATGCCTTTTGGATGGGCATTGGCAGCATTATCGTGTGCGCCGGAGCGCTGATGGTGGTCACCTTCGCCTGCATCCTGCGGCACCGGGATCGACGTCCACAAGCCCAGGCAGCGTACGGACGCTTCTAACACCCAGGAATACCAGCCGGCAGAGGCAGAGCCATGGCGAGATGTTGGTCCAACATAACTTAGCAATTTACAGCGTTGACGCGTGGACTCCCAGCAGGTTTAGCCGTCAAGGCTTTGTCACTTGGACGAGACCATTCGCGCGAGCAGATCAATATTCCCAAAAATCCGCGAAATTACTCGAGTAATGTAAGCAACCCAACCTGGCAGAATTAATGTCGCGTTAGTGACTTTGATTGCGCACATGTATCCGATCAGCTCATTATTCAATTCGCCTGTGTACTGCCATGGGGGTTTGTAAATGCTTTGGTCGATACGTCACCCAATTGATACTGGTCGCGATTAACTGCGTCTTGGCGCTCGGAGGCGCTCTCGTGCTCTACGTGGGCATCTACACGCGTCACGCCGGGTGGGTGGACGTCATTTGCGGCTTCTGGTCCAACATCGACGACGCCGTGACGGCGCTCATTGTCGTGGGCGGAGTGATCATCGGATTGGCTCTGCTGGGCTCCATTGCAGCGGTTTGTCGCTGGAGATTCGGCCTCTGCACGTACGCGATCGTCGTGCTGCTGTTCCTGATCATGTTCCTGGTGGTGGCCATCGCCGCCTTCATCCTCATGGCCAAGGCCGACGACTGGAGCGACAAGGCGTATCCGGCGGAGAGCACGGAGGAGTCTGTGAAATCCGACTTCGACCAGGTCTACTGCTATGCTCAGGGCGAGTACATTTGCAATGAGGCCTCAGTGTCCGAAGCGCTGGCCATGTTCGCCCCTCAACTCGACTCGGCGATCGTAGAGCTGACTGGCGGAGTGACCACCTTGTGCGACGACTACCTCGGCGACTATAGCGAGCTGGAGAGCCTCTGTGATGGATGCGACAAGGCGCGCGAGTTCGAGAACTACACGACGGTGTTTGACTGGGCGAACGACGAGTGTCCCCGCTCGAACGAGACGATGTGGTACTGCGGCGAGTTCCTCGCCTCGGGCTCTTTGAAGAACATCACGGTGGGCACAGCCCCGTACACGCAGTGCCGCATCGTGTTCCTGGATCTCGTGGAGGACTACTCGATGTACCTGGGTGTCGGCAGCGTGCTAGTGAGCGTCGGTGCGCTCATGATCATCATCTTCGCGTGCTGTCTGCGCCGCAGGGAGCAGCTCGGCCGCAGCCGCGTCGTGCTCCAAGACGACCCACTCACCCCGTCAGTGGAGTACCCGCGACACGACTACACCAAGGCGTAGAAGTCCTTAGAGCAACCGACTATTGTATGATAGCAGCCCCATATTCAATCGTAATTCATCACCACACTCCATCATGGATCGACAAAGCTCTACATTGGATTCTCCATGACAACAGTTGCACCTGGTGCAGGTGCAACGGTGTACCTGGATCGGGCGTTTTTCTTTGGCACGCTGATCACAACTCTGCGATGCATTTACATGTAGTCACTTCCCAATTGGCGGCCAAGAACGCAGATCGGACAGAGCAAGAAGACCTCCAAGAAGCCAGTTCACTGGCCCCAGGCCTTGGGCGGGAAGTCCCCCATAGTGGGGCCAAGGTTAAATGGGGGAGGCCTACGCTCCGCCGCGTGCGCCACGGGAGGCAGCGCGGCGTGCAAGCTGCAAGGCGAGCGAACCGAATGAAGATCCCGATGCAAGGGCGTAAAGCAGTGACCAAGTGGACGCTGCCCTTCCCGATACGCCTCCAAGTCACCGTCCCGTTCGCTGAGTGAGATCCAAGTCCCACGACAGAGAACTACCTCCGAGATCGTGAAGCCCCGTTGAGATCCAGTACCGGATTGTATTTGTAAGGAGCAAGCATGTCCATATATCTCTTCGTCCAGTGGTGCAGCCAAGGTTCTGGCGACGTACGTTTTCTTCAAGACCGACAAGAAGAGCAATGAATGTCCGTCCCATAAGGAGATGTCAAGATCAGTGTCAAGACGCAAGCTAGATGGCGTAAACGCTCCGGGTGAGATCCGGTCGTCCGTGCCCGCCCAATGTCCCTTGTCCCAGTGCGATGCAGTTACCTTGCCACCCGACGTGCCATATAACTAACCCCGGACTTGATCAACGAGTCCACGAGACCTCTTTGGAGTGCCCCCCGTGACGTCTGAAGTACCAAGCCAGCAGAATGAGACGTGAGGAGGAGAACGGTCGAGTCATGGTAGAAGATGAGCAGTCTCGCCAGAATTTAACGGCGATTTAGCTGAAAGTAGCGATATAGCTTAATAGATGACTGGTTCTCTCTCTCTCTCTCTCGCATTTACATGTAGTGACGCCGACTCACTGGCAGTGAGTCACTGCTGGTGCGGTACATGTATTTGTGGCGGAGAAGGTGCTGGTGGGTGCTTGCTTGGTCGCAGCGGTGGGCGTCTTGATTTTCCTATTGTAGTCGTGCTTGAAGCTGTACGGACGCAGTCGATGCGATCATTAGCTGGTGCGTTTGCGAGAGCGATGTTAGCAGTATTGGTACTGATCAAAGTTCCAGCAGTACATCAGGCGGCAGCTTCGTGTCATACATGTATCAGGGCGAAACTCGATACATGTGCATACATGTACGTTGAGCTATTGAAGGACTTTCAGGCTGGAGCTTGGGTTTTGGACTGTGACCAGTGTGCTTCTGGTGATCCGGGCAGGGCGTACTGTAGTAGATACGCGTACGCTGATGCGTACGAATACGATATGGCGTTGAGGATCGATTCATTGAAATCGTCGAGATGATAACAAAGCAAAGCCTTTTTCATTTGGTGATTCTTGGAGAAAAAAATCATAGCTGTTTGGTTAAGGCGAGGAGAAGCTCCCCCATTGCCACGGCTCCTACATCAAGAAAATCCGAACGTGTGTCAGGTTGCTATGGACACGATTACGGTCAATGAGTGTGTATTTACCCGTGCACTGCTTGTCGTACATCCCAAACAGAGCGGTAATCTGCACAAACACGCCCCAAAGCAGCAGTTAATTTCAATTACCAGGATCCGATCTTTGACGTTTGTCTTTCGTACCTGATCATCGGTGAAGACACATGCAAGTTCTCGAAGCGCTTCCTTCAATTGTACCTTGGTCATGAATCCGTGGTCTGATGGAGTTGAAATAAACAGTTAGCTTGCTTGCACGGACATTTCATGAACTCGCTCCGTCAAAATGCAGCATACTCATGCGTTCGTGCTTTTCAAAACTTCGCTTCACAGCTTGCAGGAGCTCCGTACGCTTTGTGTATCTTTGCCATACAGTCTGAGCGGCTGCAGTCCATAATCGAAGTGCTGCTTGCTCCCCGCCGATGCGAATGACAGCCTGCTGATACTTTGCCTGAAGAACTGGATCGGCACCTTTTAGCTTGTTGGTTGGATTAATCGTACGCTGCTGCTGCCGGCGCTCGTGGGTCTGTTTATCGGATGGGCGAGCGTGATTTCTATCCATTAGTTCGTCTCCTACTGAGTGAACGCCTTGAGGTGGGATATATTCACCTTGCCTTTCACTGCTAGTAACTGGATCGGGAGGCAACGCGAAATTGCCATAGCCACTAGCATCATCAAATTTGCCGTACCCCGACCGAGGTGACATTCCTGCAGGAGGGGCAGCAAATGCCCCATATCCGCTGGCATTGTCAAATTCGCCGTATCCTGACCGCGGTGACATTCCTCCTGCAAAGGCTCCGAATCCGCTGGCATTATCAAATGCGCCATAGCCAGACCTAGGTGACATGCCTGCAGGAGGAGCGGCGAATGCACCGTACCCACTAGCATTGTCGAAAGCTCCATAACCTGATCGTGGTGACATGGCTGGTGGAGCTGCGAATGCTCCGCAACCACTAGCGTTGTCGAACGCCCCGTAACCCGATCGAGACGACATTCCTCCACGTGTTTGAGCCGGCGGTGCGGCGAAGGCACCATATCCACTAGCGTTGTCAAATGCACCATAGCCTGATCGGGATGACATAGCAGGCGGAGCGCCAAAAGCTCCATACCCGCTAGCATTGTCGAATGCTCCATAACCCGATCGAGGTGACATTTTACCCTTCGGTGGGGCAGCAAATGCGCCATATCCACTGGCATTTTCAAATTCCCCGTAT
This sequence comes from Phytophthora uliginosa, assembly GCA_024679075.1. Lineage (NCBI taxonomy): Eukaryota > Oomycota > Peronosporomycetes > Peronosporales > Peronosporaceae > Phytophthora > Phytophthora uliginosa. The sequence goes on along the minus strand of JAIKVD010000289.1, from coordinate 14,854 downwards.
CCTGATCGAGCAGATAGATTTCCACGACCTGGTGGGGCAGCAAAAGCACCATACCCGCTTGCGTTGTCGAAAGCGCCGTATCCCGATCGTGGTGACATCCCATTATTGCCGCCCACCGCTGGCGGTGCAGCGAAGTTTTCATACCCGCTGGCATTATCGAATTGCCCATATCCCGATCGAGGTGACGTGCCTACCGCTTTGGGTCCTGATGGCTTTGCCGGGCGATTATTATCCTCAGCGAAATGAACTTGACGTGGTTGGTTGTTCACTGGTCGAGCTTTTGTCGATGAGAGGGGCTCTGCTGACCGGGTTGCGACCGCCAACCCCTGCGTGAATGTGGTACCAATACGGTCTTCATCATGACGAAGATGGCCTCTATAGCCGAGAATCGGTGGGTTTTTCCGCTTCGGCACAACATCGGACTCGTCATCTGCTGGGGTGTACGGTACGCAGCTCGTGTACGCATGTTTCTTCATTACGCGCCGCTCCTGGATGCTGGCGAATTGGTTTGGCGCTGCAACACTGGCACCTTTTACATTTCTTGATGCCTTGATACCAAAATCGGTGCGTCGATCGAGAGTCATGCTTGGGTCGTCCAAAGCAGTTGTGATGCGAAAAAGCGCCTAATCTTTGCTTTGCCTCGTGTTTGTATATATAGGAAAGTGCGATGCAGAAGAAGAAGTGGAGGAACTTTTTATTCTTTTTGATGAGGTATATGAAGCTATCGAGAAGCGGAACTTTTCCACCTTAGGCTGTTAACGCAGCCAAACTTCTCTCCTGGCCTTATTCGCATGCAAGCTTCGAGTCAAAGCTGCTGAGTGTGATGGCGAAGGCCTGGAGGGGGCACAGTGGCCATCGGAAGTCCATAGTGAAGAGGTCCTTGCCGACACGACCGAACTGAAGCACGACTGTCTCTTGGTCCTCCGGTGTCACGAGCTGGAAGTTCTTGACTGAGGCCATGGTCACGCGGCCGTTGAAGTTGAGTACGTACGCACACACCTGGTCGTTCCAGCGCGGAGGCTTGTTGATAAGGTACGTGAGGTTGGTGTGGTCTTGCTCCTTGCACTTGTTGACCATTTCGTCGTCCTTGTTGAGAGGTCTCCAGACCACGCGCGTGCCATCTTCACGCACTCGAGGCACGCAGACTTTCATTTTCCGTGGCCCGCGGTGACCCAGAACGTTGGCTGCGTACATGGAGATCCCCAATTCTTGACGAATCCCCGCGGGGTTGCTCGTGATAGTCTGCTGGTCGGCATCTTTCGGGTTCGAGCCGTTATCGTAGATGGTGAACTCCGTGCCCAAGAAATTCGCGCGCAGCTTGCCCACGTAGTTGTCACTGCCACGACGCAGCAAGTCGCCGCGCTGTAATGAAACCAAGTAGTTGCTTGTGCGGTTCTTCGGACGCTTCTTCGCTGTGAGCAGGAAGCGGTCGCCCTCCTTCATGTACAGACAGTACTCCGGGAACATTTTGTTTGCACCCGACTTGTTGCGCTCGATGTAGCATTCCACCACGTCGTACGCCTTGGGAATGGGGCGCATGATGAACGCGCGCATGTCCGTGATGTCAAGTTTCGGCTTCCGCACGTTCGCAGCGGCAGCGCGCGCTCGGTCAGCGTCACGGCCATTCGACGATGGATCGTAGGAAGTAGGCGCGTTGCGATTGCGATCATCGTCCGACGAAGCATCTGACGCCGACCTGGACTGCGACCGAGATCGAGAACGAGATCTCGAGCGTGAACGTGACCGGGAATGTGAGCGTCCTCTTGCCTGCAAGAACCAGACACATAAACAAAGGATCATTACACGCTCTACAGCTAGACCGATGCAAAAAATGCAAGCTAACACTCACACTGCGAGTGAATCCTCCTCGTCCGCCGGAGTCACCGCGGCGATCATCATCGTCGTCGTCACGCCCACCGCGTCCGCTGCAAAACGAAAAAAAAACACTCAGACCTGGCGCCAAACTCGATGCAAACGTTGACTATGTTGCGTACCTGTTCGTTGCTCCACGCTTGGGGTTCTTTGGTGGCGGATCGTCGTAGTCCTTACTGCGGCGAGACCCGCCGCGTGCCCCCTTAGGTGTTCGAGAGCGATCACGATCCGAGTCATCGCTGTCGCTTCGATCACGGTCGCGGCCTCGGCCACGCTCTCGATCACGGTCTTGATCACGAGAGTATCCGCGATCGCCGCGGCCACCACGGTCACGATCGCGGTCTCGGTCACGGCTGGTGCCACCTCGGTCGCGTTCGCGATCCCGATCGTAGTCGCGGTCCCGATCACGACCACGATCGCGGTCGCGATCCCAGTCGCGAGAGCCTCCGGGTCGACTCGGCCGTCGGTCGTCATCATCATCATCGTCGTCATCGCGGCTGCGACGAGAGTATGCTTGACCTCCAGAACTGCCGCGGCCATTGACGTTTTGACGCGAAGAACCAGCCCGAAGTACTGAAGGTCGGCCTCCAGGCGATTCATCATCTAACTCATCGTCGTCTCGGCCAAAGCGTCTGGAAGAATGAACAAACCTAAGTGTCAGAAGGCAACAACAGCCATACCATACTGCAGGAAACACACATACGAGGGTCGTTCGTCCACGTCCATTGAGCGCGGAGCTGAGTACTGCTTAGGGAGTGAAGTGCGGACCACACCTTCACACATACACACCAACCACACAGGCAATTAGTACACGGGTGACAGAACTCGAGCTTGATTCCCAACCACAGCCCCCACCTCCTCCCATGCGCTCCTGCAGCTTCTTCTTTTGCAGCTCGCGCTGCTGCTGGATGACGCTGGAGCGCGCGCCCGAGAGGTACTCGACGCCTCCGACTTCTCCTTCCAAGTCGTCGTCCTTGAGCGAGTTCGGGTGGGCGGACATCCCGCCGCTGCCCGTGCGATGGTCATCCAGCGTCAGCACTTCGACCGCGTCCGACACTTCGTCATCGCGCGCCCCCTTCCGCCCCCTCGACCCGCCACGGGAGGGAGCGTCGTCATCGAACGACGAGCCGTTCATGAACATGGTGTCTGCGTCGCTCGTGCCAGCTCGTCACCTGCCTAACTAACAACCTGCGCTTGACTTCGGACTCGTTTGCTAGAGGCGAAACCCCAACTAGCCGCCGATGGGCGGGCGGAGACGGAAAAGGCACCGCGAGGCGCAACCGCCGGCGAATCCCCAGCCTCCCGTTCATACAGGCAGGCGCCCCCCGCCTATTCCTGGAGTCGTTGAAGCCGTTTCTTCATGCGATGCAGCCACACGCAGAGGCGTTGGCGCGCAGCCTGACCCCAACCAAGCAAGCAAGCTAACACCGTCTTCAACGCTAGTAGATGCAGCATCAAGTGACTTGCAACTTCAACTTGAAAACTAAAGTTGCCCTTTTACCGGTACATTCGGTATAAACCGGTATTCATTAATTCCATTTCGGTATGCGTTTCTCCAGTTCGTCCGAGGCGGTGGAGCCGAACGCAAAAGCTTCGATACACTCACGTAGCTGCTGGAGGTGATGGTGTTCTCGCGCGAGAAGCTGGAGCGGCTGCTGCGGCAGGCCAAGGTGACGACGCAGAGTATCCAGAAGGTATCGCAGTGGATGCTGACGCACCGCCAGCACCTGCCGGAGATGGTCTCGCTCTGGCGCGACCTGCTCCGCGAGGGCGACGCCGAGCACCAGATCGTGTACCTGTACGTGGCCAACGACGCCATGCAGGTGGGCGTGCGCAAGTTCGGGCGCCACATCGCCGCGGCCTTCGAGGAACAGCTGGTGGACATCGTGCAGCTGGTCATGCGCGACGGGGAGGAGAAGGTCAAGCGCTGCGCCATCAAGATCGTGGGCATCTGGAAGGAGCGCGGGGTGGTCACGCCGCCCATGCTGGCCATGCTGGAGAACGTCTGCGCGGGCAAGCCCCCCGTGTACGAGAGCAATCACTGCACCATCGGATAGAGCGCGATTTTCTAATGGTTATACGTGTTTTTGGCGCAGAGAGATCATGCCGGAAGCGGACGGTAAGGCCGAAGAGGACAGGACCAAGCTCCTGCACGAGATGACGAGCGACGCAGCCGTGGAGCGCGTCCTGGAGGACATGCCAGAGGTGGTGGAGTCGGCTGCCACCACGCGGCTGGCCGCGCACCTGCAGGAGCTGGTCAACGCCACGATCAGCGCAGATATGCTGAGTGACAGGATGTTCCAGTTGGAGTCGAGTATCAGTGTCTTCCACCATGCGTGCGGTGAACAGGATGAGGAAGAGGATGACGATGTTGTCGTGGTTGGAGAGGAGGAGGACAAGACGTTCCCGTCTGTCGGAGGCATCGCCTGGGGTAAGATGGACCAGCAAGTGTACGACCTGGATGTGGACAACAGTCGCGGCCATGTGGAGCAGTACCGCAAGAATCTTACGGAACAGACTGCGAAACGCGAGACGCTGATCAAGGAGCTGCGTGGCCTGGAGAAGGAGGACTTGTTCTCGTTCCCTCAGGGCTCGACAACGGCAATGGAGGCCGAGCAGCAAGAGCGAGCGCTGGAAAGACTGTATACTGTGGCGTGCGAAGCTGAGGCACTGGAGCTGAAGCAGCTGGAGGAGCAGCGAGCTGAGTTCCGGGCGAGACAAGCGTCCATTGCTGCGTCTGCTTCGGATCCCTTGTATTCGTCATACCAACCGATCGAGGATTCCTACCGCCCAATCACCCCGACAACGTCAAGCCGTGGTCGAAGCGACAGTGGAAACAGCCACCTGGGACACCGGAGATCTACTTACGACTACGACCCGCCCCAGCGATCACTTACTCTTCGTCGCCACAACAGCGCCTCGGCAGTGACGGATCATGGCTATACGGATGATCGGTACAACGATCATCACGATCATTACGGTGGACCGCAGAACGACCGATACGGTGTGGATTCCCCTTCGATGAGCAAGCGGCCGAAGCTGCACCACTCGCACAGCATGGAGTCACAGAATGTGCAATGGCAGGAGGCCTCTCGCTATTCGCCTCCTCGGGGTGGGTTCCAGCCAAGCCAGTACGCTGCTGTGGAAAGGGAGCAGACGTCGTACTCGCCTCGAGACAACCGCTATTCTCCAAGGGACAATTACCATGCGCCGCCGCCGCCGCGCCAGGGTCGGCGTACTCGCTGGGACTCAATGCCCGAAGATCGCCACAACAACCATTACGAAGACCGGCGATGGTGATGGCCATCACACACATACCGTCCTTCCTAACAATATTATTATTATCAGTATTGCCGCCAGGCAGGCAGGCAAGCACTGCGTAGCGGAAAGTGTAGCAAAACCAACAAAGCTAAAGCTTGACCTTGTAGGCTACGCTGCTGCTTCGCCTCCGCTAGTGCGATACTCCTTTTGGTATTAGGTTGGAAAGAGACGACGCCGAGTTTGCATCATTTGCATGAGGACGCTACCGAGACAACACTGACACAGACTTTGAGGTGAGCAAACGTCCTAATCAAATCATATATTTTCCGTTCTTGCAGTTGCTGCGTGCAGGCTTAGACAAAAGCCACTCAAAAATTCTCACTGAGCCCTCTCGGCAAGCAATCATGTCAATAGAATTGACTTGCCTCGTGTTGATCACTTGACCCACTCAGACGGCTACAGCTCCACGATATCTCCCTCCACCTCAACCAGTTCTTGCCGAGGCGCAGGAAGCGCGGCCCGAAGTGGCATCGACCGTGCAAGCACCGGTTGTTCCTGCTCCTTTCCAGAGCTACTTGAGCTAGACGACAGGCTCAACGATGAAAACGGCTCGTGCTTTCGTGGTTGCACAGGCGACGGGGGATGGTCTTCACTAACCGAAGATGCCTTCGCCGACGTTTGCGCTTCCTCCTTTTTCTCAGTTGACTGGTTTTCCTGGGCCTTTGAGTCTTTAGCGCGCTCCTGAACCTGAGAGGCATCGGGCTTTTCCTCTGTCTCATCTCCAGACGCCTCGCTGTCCTCAAGGTGCTGAAGACTCGTAGAGAGTTCGCTCGCTTCACTAATAGTCGACGAGTGGCGTGATGAATTCACGACACCCTGGCCGGCAGCAATCAACCGGCCCACCGGCGCCTCTCGCGCTTCTTCCTGCCGGCGCGAGTCCTCGCTCTCTTCGTGTCCTCCTCTTTTGCCTCCGAAAAATCCCATGAACGAGCTCGAGATGGACGACGCGAGACGCGTCATGTGGAAATTCGTCACCTCACCAACCGAAGGCGACGCAAAATACGTGTGGCAAGAGCCACACCGCAGACACGCCGTCGCGGGTGGCACGTAGCACACCACAAAGCACCCAGGACACTTGACGTGGATGTTCACGCCCATATCTCGAGCCAGGAAGTTGGTGCTGTCTCGCAGGTCCGTGCTGATTTTATCCAGCGTCGACCGGATAGTGTAGTCACACTGCACACACGTGAGATTGCCTCCGTCGTTCAGAAACCCACACCGAGAGCAGAAAATCTGAGCCGGCGCTGCCGTCGTCACGAGCGAATAGAAGGGAAGACGACACTGCGAACACTCCTTCACTGCTCGTCGGTTCTCCGTGCCACTGCATCAATAAACACATCCTCGATCAGCAAAAAAAAAAACTTTAAAAAAATAAAATAAAATGTGCATCTACTCACCAGCCTCCACATTTCCAGCTCCCATCAGCCTGCACATCATGCGTGGGAGGTTTCATCTCCGCTCTACAGTCCATAATAATAATAAAATTGATAATTCAGTGAAGCCACCAATTGCTACATTCGACTGTACCCACCCGCACATTTCGCAGTGGGAGACGTCGGGGGCATTCAGGAACGTGCTGCATCCACAAATATCAGCCAAAAAAGCAATTTAATATTTACATATACAATATAACAGTGCGACATAATTGTCTTTACCACGTGGCACAGGCGACGTGGATGTCCTTCCCACCCGCCACCGTCTTGTGCTCGAGCATCCTGCAGCGATCAACGGTAAGAATTAGGTGGTAAAAGCACGACAATTTAAAGTTAATAAATACACGGGAAGGAAGCACAAGAAACGACGGTAGTTACTGAGCACGTACACGCGCTGGCTGCTCTCCATCTTGGGGCCTTCCGCCTTGTCCTTCTTCGCGTCTGAGTTGACAGTTGGAGACATGTGACGGGGTGTCACTATATCGGGGGTAACATTTTAGTGACCGGTCCTCTTCAACATCGGCGACCTTTTGCCAGGATTTGTGTTTGAGCTGCGATGCCGCTCAAGCTGCCGTCCAAGCTCACGGCGCAGGGCTCGTCGCTGAACCCGCCGCCCACAGCGCGAAGCTATCGCCAGCCAGTACCGGCGCCAGATTTGCCCGAGTCGGACTCCATTCCCCCATTGTGGACGCCCAACGCGGTTCCGACCGAAGTTTTCCCGGAATGGACAGACCCCACAACGCTGCGTACGTCCGGCCGTCATTACATGTAACTATATATTTGGTAATTTATTTTAAAAAAAACTTTTTTTCTTTCTTGTTTTTTATTTTTTATTTTGCAGCATCGGAGCATTGGGGCACAGCGGAAGAGCCTTTTGAAGATCAGCTGTCGCCTGAGAACCTCCTTGTGCCGACGGAGGTGGGTGTTGTTGCTTTTGTTGCTATATTTTTTTCATTTATTTAATAGTTGAGGGTGGGTGATGGATCCAGGCAACTGGCTGCAAAGAGGAGATCACGTGGAAGCGTCCGTGCCAGTTCCTTCCAGTCATTGCAGATTTACCGGTGGTGCCTGCAACGCCGCCACCTCCAGTTCCGGAGCCAAAGACTGCAGGAGGAAAGAAAGGAGCTGCACCTGCCACGAAGAAAGGAGAACCGGAACCTCCGAAGAAACCGCCTCCGCCGAAGCACGCACACGTAAAGTTTGCAGGGTTTCTTGCTGAATTCGCACACGTTGTTGAAAACTTAGGTTGTGCCTTGTCTGACTAGGTGTTCCTCCCGAGGTCAAAAGAGAGAGATTATGGCTTTCTGAGAAGCGAGAAAGCAGGAGCTACTGCGTCTGGCACGGCCACATCTCCATCGACAGCATCTGATCTTCATCACGACCAAGAATGGCGTATCCCTCGAGATTTTCAGCGGCGGTGGAGTCCAGAACAGATTGATGCACTTCAGGCCTGGAGCAGAGAGGAAGAGCGTATCGAGCGCGAGCAACAGAACCGTGAGCGGGTGTACATGGGGTTCGAAGATGCCATCGCGTACATTGTCAATGAGCGTCCTCGCGATCTTCTTGCAGAAGTGGACTTTGACGCGGACGATTTAGTGGACGATGGTGAAGATGAGGACGAAGCAATTACAGGAGATGTAGATGTGAGCAATGCCACGTCTCCTTGGGGTGTAGTGCCACCTCCTCGAATTGAAGTGGCCCCAAACTCTGTTTTCAAGCCTGAAATTCCCCACGGAGAGATAGTTCACGCTGACATGGCATCCTACTTTAGAATTGTGGAGCAACTCTGCACTTCCGGTGACGAAAGTATTGGTGTTTTCCCCAATCCAGCGCCATTTTTGTGGCAGGCAATTTACCCACAAGACAGTTCGGGACATCCAGTGTATAACGCTGGAGGTAAGTACAGCGTGAAGCTGTTTGTCTTCGGTCGATGGCGTCGAGTTGATGTCGACGATAAACTGCCGTTGGATTCCGATGAGAATGTCGTTTATCTGGCGAGTTCCATGAAAAACGAGATCTGGCCGTCTCTGCTGGTGAAGGCGCTGTATAAAGTGTTGTATTGGCCACATCCGAACTACAATCAGAGCGCAGAACCCGACAAAAGAAGTATAAGCTCGGTCGACGGTATGTGCCAAACGATGGTACAGATTATGCTGACACTCACAAGCTGGAAAGTATCTCGCTGGGAGCCGGGCATAAGCCAAAGTTTCAGTGAAAACATTTACCACCAGCTGCAACAGGTAATCAAGCACCTGACTGGGTGTGGACTTGTTTCTCCCTACTCATATTGCGGGTGGTCTTCTAGTTTGTGCCACGTACGCAGCAGCCGGAACAAATCGACGAGCCTAGCGAACTATCACTGGAAGCTGACTCTGTTGCTGACGGTACAGCAGAGATACCTCCAGTAGTGGAAGAGATGGACGATAAGCCAGTAACTCAAAGCTCACCGAAGGTAAACAATTATTCTCGTTCGCACTCTACGTTCTTCTTCTAATCACTATAACCTTTCTGTAGCCGCGAGCTGTTATTTGTGCAGCAGGTCGAGACAGAGTCGCCGATCTAGTTTTTGGCGAGGCGGTATTGGTGACTGACGTAGTGGGCGACACAGGAAACACTACGTTTAAAGTAGTCCATCAAGGCTCCCCGGGAGCAATATCTGAGGAGGTCACTGGCGTCAACGACCTGGTTTTTCTGTTGGTTCATCCACTGCTACAACATTCTGACACATTCGTTCGTGCATGGCTTCCAAATCCCGAGTCCCCACTTCAAGGTGCACCACTCGCCCCGTTCGAGACACCGCGCGTCCATTTTGTGGTGGTGACGCTGCAAGACCCTGTGGCTGAGCAACCGGCAGGTGACAGTTCAATTGACGTCTCTCACAAATGCGTGAATCTTGTTGCCACGCTTACACCTGTCCAAGTACCATATACACCCGATCAAAGCGTGGACAACCTGAGTAAGCCATCAGCATTAACAGCTACCCACCTTGGTGTCGATCCCAATGGTAGCGTCATTCTAATCGAGGAGAAGGAAACGAAGAAAAACTCACGGTCCTCGTTGCCTGTCATCGTAACGCTGAACTCGACATTTTCGGGATACATCAGCATCCCGGTCGTGGATACCGGTAGCATCGTGTACCGCATGTATCCGCAAAAGACTCTGCGCTATGGCTATAGCATGCAAGTCGAGTCGGATTACAAGGTAGCATTCCAAGATGCACCAACGTATTGGCGCAGTTTGAGTAACCTTCGTGTCATGGAGTGCGATGGAACGTACCCAGTCATGCTGCCCGGATCGTGGAATATTATCTTCAAGCAAAGCTTTGAGCTCTCCCCACTGACCGAAGAGAACGTATCACCGCCTGAATTGAGAATTGATCTCCACCTCACAGAGGAACTACTGGGCAGCTTTACGCATATCTCGGTTGTGAATGATGTTACCGGTGAAGTTAAAAAGGCAGCCACGCTATGCTCCAAGATTTCGCTTCCAGCTGCTTCAAACGATGGAGTATTTACCCCTACAGCCTACACGTTGATCGTTGACTGCACTCCTGGAGACTTCCACGTCCGTCAAGGCAAATGGAAACTCACTCTGGCTAGTGACTGGGATATCACCAAGGCAACAACTCATCAGATGAAGATGACCCGATTCGAAGGCGTATATGAACCAAACAAGCCGCTCCTGTGCTTCCGAGACGTGGTCATGGCACCAAAGAACTCGATTTGGACCAGTTTCCAGCTCCAGCTTCTGCAGGACGGAGCGGTTGTGAATAATCTCGCTGCGAAGCTGGAAGTCTTCGACCTTGGTGCTGAGCAGAATCCAAAGATCGGCGAAGTTAGTGCCAAGGGCGACGTCCGTCTCCTGCAGCTCCCGTGTATTCCTGCAGGTGAAGTCAGCCAACCTCCAGCAGATGATAAGCGCGGCTATATCCTTCAAGGTAGCATCGACAGAAGCACCTGCATTGTACCGGACGAGTTGCAGTCGCTGCGTCCATTCCGAAGTAATACCGGTCGCACTCCAGCCAAGGAAGTCACCACAACTCCGGTTGACGAGAATGAGTCGTCAGAAGCTGCAGCGTTGGGAGAGTCTAACATTCCTGCAACAGCTCGTTCTTCCCGTGATCCAAGTGGCATCAAATGGCGAGTCAATTGCTGGAGCACCAAAGATGTCAAGTTGCTAGAAGACAACACCAAGGAGCTCCAGTATGAGGCCATTCGAGCGTCATGGGCGGAAAAGGCAGTGGACCGAATCACGAACGGAGCCGTGTCACGCTTGCTGTACCTGGGGAAACTGGATCAAGCGGAGGCGAGAATGAAGCAAGACAACATGACAGACGAGCAAATCGCAAAGGTGAGAGGCCGCTTCGAGTGGGTTCAAGCTGTCAAGAGCAAGATCGCGGCACCAGAAGGAGTCGGTGAATCGTACCTGGAACAAGTTGGTACAGGCGACGAAAAACTTTTGTCGGAGGATGAACTCGCTGAAAGCAGACACTTGCTGTTAGAACGGATTGGCGTCGTCGAAGCGGACAAAGAGCAACGTCGAGTGGCCCGTGCACTTGCCAAAGAAGAGCGGGCCAAAGAGCTGAAAAACATGGTTCGGGCCGTGATCGAGAAACGCGCCGTCTCCCTCAAAAGGCAGCAAGAACTGAAACGAGAACTTGCAGCAGTGCAGACCCGATCAGCCTGGTGCTCAGACCGATAGTCAATCCATCGATATCGAGTGTGTCTGAACATTCATCTGTGAGCTTCGTTATTTTTTCAACTTCCTCCCCAATTTTAATTCCTGAGGAGGCGCTCACTTTACTACGTCACTTGATTTTCCAATATGCATGGGTCGCTTCCTCGCTCGTTTCGTTTGCGTTGTGTCCTCTTTTCGCTCCAATGGGTTCGTGCGTGACCTTCCCGTTGAACCACCTTGTCCGTCGCAGCTCAAAGAGCACTGGAACGCTAACTAGCTAGCGCTGAGCTACCCTGGGTCTTTTCAAATTTCTTGTTTTTTTTCTCTTACTGCATTTCGCATTTTCGCTCTCCCTGGGCTTCAAAAGTTGTAATTTCATTTTCATTTTCACTTGGTGGCGGGGTGTGCAATTTGTGCAGTTTGCAATTTCGCTGCGGCCCTCCTTCATTCAACTGGCCTTGGACTATGTCCATTTGTTTTCATTCCGCGTTGTGCGTCTTCATCTTCTTCAACTTGTCTTCAACTTCAGTTTTTAGGTCACTTCAACTTCATCGTGACCATTCGTCTTCACCTTTTCAATTCTGTCGGTCGCCCATTTCATCTCGGTCGCCGCGCAGCCGATTCTTTTATCGCTCGAGTCTCCATCCAGCTCGCGTCTTTATCAGGTAATTCCACTTCGCGTATTTTGCCTCGTTACAAATACATTCCTCGGTCCGCCCGACCATCATCCACCCACTTGCTCCATGTGCACCACCGCCGTCTAGCCGCGCATCCGACCATGAGTCAAATTTGTACAATCTCCTAGTCAGTGCGGCAGCCAGTAGCAGCGTCAGTGCGAGCAAGCCAGGATAGATGCCTAGAACGGCTCGGTCTTGGTAACTGCCCCGCTTACCCGTCCGTCATAGGACATGCTGGGTGCAGGAACCGAGCCAATAAGCATCATCGACGATGTCGCCGCGTAGCTGTTGGCAGCAGCAGCGGCGGCGGCAGCCTGTTCCGCGGCTTGCTTCCTCTCCGCTCGAGCTCTGGCAGCACTCGTGTTAGCATTGACGGTGATAACAGGAGGGGGAGTCGTGCTGACAGTTCCGGGTGGTTGAGCAGGGTGGCGCTCAAAGTAGTGCTTGGTACACATGTTGTCGATGCGGCCGGTCTTGGAGCACTCGGGGATGATGCACTTCTTGTCAGCTCCGTGAGTCACGCAGTAGCCTGCACGACGATCCGTCTTATTGCAACCTTCAACCATGCATCGACGGCCACCACCATGCGCACGGCACAGTCCGCGGCCCTGAGAGCTCTTCGTGCAGTTCGGAACAGTGCAGCGACTACCTCCTCCGTGCAACTTGCACAACCCACGCGACTGAGCCGAGTTGTCGCATCCCTCGTGCTGGCAACGCTTACCGCCGCCATGGCTGATGCAGAAACCTCCGCCCTGATCACTAAGGCCACACCCGGCATATCCGCAACGGCGTCCACCTCCATGACCCTTGCAGAGACCGCGCGAGCGGACCGTGCGATCACAGCCTGGCACGGAGCAGTCTTTCAGCTTCTTGTTTTTGCGGACACGCCCCCCGCTACTCGAACCCGATCGAGTAGAGGCCGAGCTGCGCTTTTCCCCACTCAACGTCGTTGCACCCAGGCGGGTATCAACAATGCGGGTGTCGATCGGAGGGGGGCGTCCACCTTGCACGGCATTCCTCATCTGCAGGCTGTTGATTCCCGATACTTGTGCTGATCTCACAGAACTCGGTGAAATGGACACCGCGTTGCTGCCACTCGTACTGGTGGTGCCGTTGTTCATAGTTCCACCCAACTCGTTCTGTCCCGTCGAGACTTGTGCTAGCCCAGACACCGAGACGCTGTCCACACCGAGGCCATAGTTGACAGGGGTCGGTTGAGTGACGCTTGTGATGCTATTTGACGCCTAATGTCCACAGATCAACGCAAAAAAAAAAAAAAACACTGTGAACACGATTTCGACGAAATCAGACTCATCTGAGCAACAAAACAAACCTGAGCGCAAATTGGGCACGCCGTCAATCCCCCCCACGATTGCAGGCACTGGGCATGGAATCGATGTCCGCAGTGACTGGCCACCCTGTCGCTGTGTGCACCGCTGCACAAGCTGCAAGAGTCTTCAGTGTTGGAATTGAGCTGAGATGCCGGTGGAGCTAACGACGGCGGGTACAGCGCGTTCGCATTGCCCGACGTCGTGGCTGGACCATCCGAGCCAAGGCTCACCATCGCCATGGACGTCGTGGAGCTCGCAACATCTGAGTAGAGCGTGGTCGGGTGCGTAGCATCAAGTGACTTGGCGACAGGCTGCTGCATAAACGGCAGGTGGTTCCCGTTGGCAGAAGCCCCAGTCGAGATATCGACACCTCCGTCTTTCAACCGCGTCGTCAAAGCACTCGGACTGAACTGCGGCATGCGGGATCCAGCACTAAACATGCCGTTGATGCCCCGTCCCATACTGGAAGAAGCACCTCCAGTACCGTTCGCATCGAAGCTCGCGGCAGTTGGAGGCACGAGATCCAATGGACTTTGCTGCGTCGACGGCTCCTGTGTCCGCTGCTGATAGTAGAGCGCTCCACCACCTCCGCTGTACATGTTGGAGCGCTGGTACATCGACTGCTGCGAGCTGCTCGGGGTCGACTTGATCTGCACCACGTTGCCAGGACGCTCGACGCCGTGCACGTAGCCGCCACTTGAGCTCATGAACGAGTCCACATTGTACGGCTGCCTGAACTTGCGGTCGCCCGCGTCCTTGAGTCCGATATTTACGTGCTCGTGTGGCATGGCATCAGCAGGAGTCTGCGGGTTCGTGGCCGAACTCACCAACATGCCCAATGGGTTTGCCTCGCTGACTTGATTGTAGTTGCCATGGTACTGCTGTTGCTGTTGCTGTTGCTGTTGCTGTTGATGCTGTTGCTGGTAGTCTCCGGTGTTGCTGTAGTTTTGCGCGTACGACTGGTAGCCGTATGGTGCAGCGTATGACTGTTGCTGTTGCTGTTGCTGTGAGTACTGCTGACTGGGCGCGTAGTCAAACTTGGCTCCGTTATTGCTACCAGCAACTGGCCGATTGTCAATTGGGCTTTTAAGATGCGAGAAATTGGCCGACCCGTAGGGCCCCGCGTGGTACTCGTTCACCTGTTGCAGAGCTTGTTGCGACTGGTACTTGACACCCGCACCTCGAGGAACTGCTTGGAAGCTGCATGGCAAATGAAAAAAAAAAAACAAGAAGGCAAATTGATTAGCCACCAACCGATTCGGGCAAAAAAATGTGGCGGAGCTTTGGGCGCTTTCGGTGTCTGGCGTCCCCCATTCCTCTTCCACTTCCCCTCGTCCCCATTCTTCTTTTCAGCTGGTCGCCTGGGGTTGAGGGGAAACCAAAAAAGCTGTAGACGAAAAGTTACCAACGGCAACTTCCTTCGTTTCCGGGGAGAGAGGGGGAAGGGGGACAAGCGAAAAGCAAAGCACACATAACAGCCTTGTCGCTCTTCAACTTCGCCAGCCAAAAAGTGTATCCATAATAGAACAGGCAACAGGTAGGG
>JAIKVD010000288.1:0-23368 GCA_024679075.1 Phytophthora uliginosa | reverse complement strand
ATCCGCAGCAAGCGTGAGCGTGTTCGCCCTTCCGCCAGTTCCTCCGTGGCTGAACGTCGCGGCAGTTGGGCCTTTCACTTCCAGCGCGATACCATCGACGCGCTCACCCGCTGGAATGGTGATGGAGCCGATGGTTTGTCCTGCAGAGACCGAGGCTTGGTCCGAGAATTCCGCCCCGTGAGGTCCACCGAAGCTCTTGCTCAATTGAACAGAGTCATCTGCTGATAAGGTCCCGGGGACAACTACCAAGAGGAGGCAAAATATTGCCTGGAGTATCATCGTTGGCACCCCAAGCGCCATGCTCGCGATGTCGAGCTTGCTGAAATGGGGTCTTAATCACCATGAGTGGATATTAACTGAAGCAAGTGTTCTTCAGCTGTCTTGCTAAAGGGCCGCTCGTGACACAAGGAATTGCTTTGCAACTTGCATCGTACGGGAGGTTTCTATGGTCGAGAAGCGATGCGACGGGTCGTTCTACATGTAGTATGGCGAAATGAAAGGCAGGCATCTTCAGCATGATGAGCCAACCACTACATGTACCCACTGATGGCCACCGCCGACTAAACTATTACCTCCGCCTTGAGCGCGTCATATCAATCTGTCCAAAACTGTACCAGCTACAGTCAAGTTTCACGTTTGGCAATAAACAAATTTGACAAATGCACACTGTCAAACTTTGCATTTTGCGTCCAAGCTAGCGGCGGAACATGCTGGAGACTCGCCGCAAGGGGCTGAACGCGGCGCTGGGCGGCAACATGGTGCGTGTCTGCCAGTCCCATCTTCTCACCAAGACGCTAAGCTTCCGATTGCACTGCCTTGCGTCTCAATCGGCGCTGTGGTTCGCCCTCAAAATCCCAGCGGGATAGTCCCCACTACCGTCCTAATGCCAAAATGACTGTATGTAACTACTGCAGGTTCTGTCATGCGCTCTGCTGCTGACCACCATGTTCCTGCTGGAGACGCCATACGTGGGCTTTGACGCCGCAGTCACCGCCGGCGTCTACGTGGTCTTCACGTTCGTGGCCATCGTCATCCTCAACAAAACGCCGTCCGCCTTTTCCGTGAGCTGTTGAGCGGAGACCTTGGGCGGCTGGGGTGACTGACTGACTGGTGGACGCTGCTGTTGTGTAGATTGGGTTCCTGGTCGGAGCTTCTTTGTTGGTGCTGGTGCTGGCCTTCCAAGCAGCTCTCTACTGGGTAGGCTGTGGATGAGATGTAAGCTGGACGAAGCGCTAGCAGCTGAATGAAGCTGTTGGTGTTGACTGTGTAGGGGCTGGAGGCACGCAACAACCCGCGACGAGCGACTCCGGGATATGTGGCGTCCGGACTTCACGCAGTGATCTTCGTGGTGCAGTGTGTGGTGACAACTGTCGTGGTCAAGTCCAAGGAGGACGTTATCGACACATACGCAGGTGAGTTGCTGAGCTGTCGTTTGCCGTGGCGCGTTAGTCTTACCTATGTAAATTGGTGTGACAGCGTACGAGTACATTCCGGACACCGGATACGTCGACAACGTGATCCTGACCAACATCTCGCGCACAGCGTCGCCTATTAATTACCAGGCGACAATTCCCACCGCAGACATTTGAGCAGACGCATAAAAAGAAGACGGTCTGAGTGTAATTACAGAGTGAGGTCTGCACGGGTTAGAATAACCCTGCTGCACCAATTTCAACGAAGTTGTGGTCTTGCACGCTTCCGACTCAGCGTTGCGGCTTGATCTCGCCACCGTCGAGATCTTGCGTCCAGTCGAACGCTTCCCAGTCCTTTAAGAACGCCAATACCTCCTGCTTCTCGCTCTCCATTGAGCGGCGATTACCACCCTCGCGTCGACCGTACTTCGGTGGCGTTACACCCAGCATTCCTGCCACGACATTAACACCAAAGTCTCGTGGAAATTCGGCCTCATCCTCGATCACGTGCGCATACCCGCCTCGTCCTTCGCGGGTACGCCACTCAATGTGGAAGTACGAGAACGTTGGCGGCACGTGACTTTTAATGCCGCCCTTGCTGGTGTCAATGATCGGCTTGTGGGTGCTCCACTCCCCATCGGCCTGCATCAGCTCCTGCTTGAAGTATAGTGGCGTGTCCAGTGCCAACTCGGAGTCCACAGGAATGCACTCAATTACAGTGTGTCTTTTTCGGTGGGGTGCACTTGTCTGCTCGATAAACACCATGCTCGTGCCATATTGTTTTTCACACATGCGCAAAAGTGAGTCCTGGAAGCGCGTGATTTCCTCGTTTACCTGCTCCTCTGCTTGAACAGCTGAGCACGTGTGATCAATCGGCACGATCACGCAGTGTCCAGGATGCAAGCGAGGCCGGCTTGGTACAGCTAGGTAAGAAAACTCACCCAACGATAGCATCAAATGCTTCTTGAAAGCAGGGCTCTTCATGCACAATTGACATTTCTGCGTTCGCTCATCCCACTTCTTCGTGTCGTTGACGGCAAGCGCATGTTCTCGTTGTGCTTGGGCGCGCCGAGTCAGATTCGAGCCGGGCTTCTGTAGCATCTTCATATCCACTTGGTCCTCCTCGTCAAATCCACTCGAAAGGTTTTGAACGTTCACTTCCGTGCCCTTGTAACGCGAACCAAGTCGAACAATATTCCGTGCATGGATAGAATCCATGTTGCCTTGGCCAACGCGGGCACTAGACATCCACTCTTCTCGCACAAGCTCCTCAAGCGAAGCCGCCACGTCTGGCCCACTGACATCCATGGGATCTTCTCGCTTCTTTTTGCCCTTACGTGACCCATACCGCATGTCTTCTTTCTCCAGCGGTGGCAGCGCACCAGTGATGGCCTCAAAGTGCGGAACGGCTGCAGCTGTCTTTTCACGCTCGAGCTTTGCCTCCAACTCATTGAGCTGTTCTGTCAGCTTTCGGAATAGGGCAGTCTTGCCCATCATTTGAGCCCGCAAGGCCTTTGCTGCCAACCTGTTTAGCTCAGTCTTTTCGTCTTCTTTGCCGGCATCACTTCTTGCCGAAGATGCCGACACGAACCTTGTTGTAGGCGGCCCAGGAACCTTCGTGTTCACAGTATCTGATGATCCATTCCTCTCGGACGCCAAAGTGGTTGAAGCTTCCGATACGCCAGCTTTTGTAGAGGTGACCGGTTTCTTGTTGCCATACAGGAATGCGTTGCGCTTCTCTAACTGCAGCCGATCAGCTTCTAGCTTGGCTTCATCGATGACACGAGGAGGCGGAATCTTCTTCTCTTCAGCTGCAGATGGTGGTGATTGTTTCTCCGTTTTCGATGGGCCGCTTCTTCCCTGCTGATCGCGTTCAGTCTTCTGGGAGCGTGGTGAAGTCGCATCGCGACTAATTGAAGAGCGCAAACGATCGCGAGATCTAGAGCGCGAACGTCTGTCTGATCTTCGCGGGCGCTTTGCATGCTCACCCCTCCCTCGACTGCGGCTACGGCAGCGACTGTGCTTTTGGCGACGCGAGTCGCTTCTTCTCGAGTTTCTATCCTCGCGAGGGCGACTGCGGTGACGATCATAACGTCTGGACGCTCCCGTCCTGGCACCACGGTCTTCAAAATCGGGCAGCTTGTCGTAGTCAATGGGTTCGTCTTCCTCGTCATCCTGGTTTCCTCGGCGCGTAAAGCTTCGATCCTTACACCCGCGTCCGCTCTCCTCCTCCAGCGTCTGCGTCACCGAGCGCTGCACTCTACTCGAATAATTCGACAGCAACGTTTTATCCTTGGCATCTCGTCCAATCCCGAGCGTGCGTCTCGCCCTGCCATCCTTCTCCTCCTCAACCCGATGGCGTTTGTATTGCAAGTGTGCATTCTCCCTCGCTGAGCCTCTCGCGCTCTCTTTGAGCTCACTCACCGAGCCGAATCTCTCACCTACAAGCACCTCTAGGGCCACGCCAGAGGCGCGCGCTCGGTCCTGAGCTCGCTTGAGCATCTTGGCGCGCCAACTAGCGCCTCCGTCCCCGAAGAGTGGCATTTCTTCTTCATTTTCTCCGTCTTTCTCCTCCCTCTTTTCTTCTTCTTCTCCTCCTATTAATTTGCTAGACACAGTGGGGGGTGCGTCGGGGTTCTTCGGGTCGTAGAGACCGTAGACCATGCCCGTGACGGGCTCCCGCATGCCGGCGTCGGTCTCCTCCTGGATCTTCTTCTGTTTGGCTTCAGCCTGCTGCTCCTCCTGCGTCTTGATCTGTTCTACCGGTTCTACCTCCGACCGCATGAAGGGCATGGACATCCACTCGTCGCGTGGTAGAGCGGCTCTCTCCTGGGTAGAATCATTATTTTTCTTCTCATCCTTTTCTTCTTCTTCTTCTTCTTCTTCGCTGCTGTATTCTTTACGCTTGCTCTTGTGTTTTCTCTTGTGCTTGCTATCCTTCTTCTTCTTCTTGCTCTTGTCCTTCTTTGGCCGTCTCGAGTCCTTCTCGTCGCCCTCTGAGCGGCGCACAAACGTGAGTCCCTGCAACAGCGAGCTCATGGTCGAATGGCTCGATGCTAGGTTTCTGGATGTGGATTGGTTGAAATGGATCATGAGTATCTACCAATCATATTCATGTTGTAATTTACAACATAGTTGAAGTTGCCTTGCACATTAGGATACCACTGGTTCAGGACACTTTTCGTAGGACTTGCAGCCCTTCAGATGTGCACCCGAGATCTACAAACTTGTTGTCGACGAGAGCGTCCTCTGGGTCGACGGACGACCGAGAAAGCTGCACGGAGAGGGACAAGTACGGCGACATCCTCGAGATGGCTGCTGCTTCCCTCGGTGTCATGGTCGGATCGTCGTGTGCCGCGATGATGTCGATCGTCGTGTCAAAGCCTCGCGTTTGCAGCAGCTTAGACAGACCCAGCTCGCCGTAGAACTCACCTTCGGACTCGCACCGGGTCGACGCGTACATGTCGTTGCGGAAGTGCAGTCTCAGTGTCGGGTTGTTGCGCAGGTACGCCTGAACCATGAGGGTCGTTCCTGCCAGCCAGAACTTGTGCGTGCAGTTGAACTGCACCTCGAGGTGCGACGAAGTTGAGGCTGTCTGTGTTGTTATTGCATCTGCCGATGCCGAGGTCGACAATATTCCGGAATGAGTTCTCGAAGTTCCTGGTGGCCGCTCAAGAGCAGATCGCCGCTGCGAGAATAACGTGTAGTGGCACTCCCATCGGCAGCACGAGCGCTCTCGAGACTGCAGGTTGTGCGCTTGGTTTATCAGAAAGACGAGGGACCACATCAACTTGCGATTGCGAGGAGACGGAAGGATCATTGACGAGCCGCTTGTCGATGGGGTGGTGGTGTTGTCCTCAGGTTCAGTGCAATCGGCAAGCTCCAACCGCGGGGAAATGATCGGTTTGCTCAGCAGCATCGCCATTTGCGATGCGCTCTTTGCCGGAGCCCCAGTGCTGTCGCGAAGAAGTTCCTGCTTTATAGCAGTGACCGATGCGGCCTCCTCGTTGTTGTTGGGGGATGCTGGGGGGTTGTTGAGACCCATTTGCCGGAAGTGGGCCTCTTGCTGCTTCAGGTTGGCTCGTTCGATCATCTGCTCTAGCTCCTTGTCCATCTCTTCATCCTCGTCCATCAATGAAAGTCTGGATGAAGTCGGTCTTGTGGAGCGACGCTGCTTACCATTTCCCTGGCTGCCAGTAGTACTCCGACGTTGGGACATTATGGTCTTCTTTGGAATCTCAACAGGCTCTGGAGCTGCTGGAATTATCGGTGGTGGTCTTCTTACGACAGAGCTTGATGCTCGAAAGCAATCCATCCATTCAGAAGTCAAGGCATCGCCCGTTGTGTACGACTCGTCAGGAACAAAAATCCCGTCGTAAACTCGCAATCGATGTTGCGACGTGAGCAACTTGGAATCGACGTAGCGCACACGCTCCAGACCGATATTTCCCTTGATGTTCAGCATCTCTCCGGTGATAGCCATGCATGCGTAATAGTCGATCTTTGTCACGTACGAACTGCGGAATTGCGTCATGCGGATTTTCGTTGACCCTAACACAATCGCGTGGCTGGGTCCATGCATCTGCAACACTAGGTCCGACATGCTTCCAGCCGCAGGCACCAAAGCCGCTCGCCGATTTTTAGGTTTTCGTCTTGTGCTCGATATCATAGGATCCTGGAGAGGTGGCTCGGTGGCGCGGATCAGTTGGACTCGGACGCTGTTGTCTTCTGTAAGGAATGGTGTGATGCCGCTCGTCTCTTTCAGTTTCGACTGGAGCGGCGTGCGTGGTGCGAAAAATGGTATGGTACGAATCAAGTTCGTGGGGAGCCAGTAGTTTACATCGTTGTTTGATGGCGGTTGGTGGTGACGGGAGGTCTGAGAGCGTGACAATTGCTGCCAAGAACTTTGCCGTCTTGAAGACTGCGGCTCCGATTGATCAATATCTCCGCGAGTTTCGTCGTCGTCATCATCACTCACAGAGCTGGCGGAACTATCTCGACGTCGACGTGCTCCCACAGGCGCTTTCTCACTTGCCTCCAAAATGTCGTTGGTGTTAATGGGGATGCATTCTGTATACCCCAGCGCATTGATACGCAAGTAAAGCCGCGACGCATTAGCACGCTGTGTTCGCTTCCTCCCTTCTGCTGCTGCAACTTCATCAGCGGCTGCTTCTATTCGAGCATTCTCCTGCTCCGCGTTGTAGAGTTCGGGAGGAATATCGTAAATGGCGTTGATCACTAATACCAAGCGACACAACGTGAGTTGCGGCGGTATGACAGAAGCGCTCACGGTAGGGTCAAGCGCATAGCTTGGGTCTTGAACTCGACTCAATCCTTCCGCCATAGTTTTATTATTTGGCAAGCCCAACGCTGCCGAGAATTTGGTCTCGATACGTTGCAATTGTTGGTCACGCTCGTAGATAGCATAGCAATAGCTGCAGACACTCCACGACTCGTAGGCAACCGCCGACTCTGGAAGCTCCCGTGCGAATGCAGATGCGAGAAAAGGCAGCGTCTTCTCTGGAGGCAGACGAGAACGAATTCGCAGGAGCATGTCGTTGATCATTTTCAACGTCATCTTGAATGACAGTTCGCTGCTCGGATAGGCCGCAAGACAACACTTGCACTGGACCAATTTGTGAATATTCCGTTGCGAAAGAGGAACAATTGTCCGTCGGTGGTGCCGCTGCCGAGCCTTGTTCCGTCGATCATCAGCATCAAAATTGTCATCGTCCTCTTCATCGAGGATCACCGTGTCACGATAATTCAAATACGCCATTCTCAGCTTCAGAGGCAGCGCAAACACTCGGCCAGGATGGACTTTGTTCTGCACCTGGAATGCCTTCACCTGGAGTAGCCACCACTCCCCAGCAGCATCTTTGACGAAATCAGCCACGAACGTCTGGAGGGAAAGTCTCAAGCGCTGCTCGATATACCGGACTATCTGTAAACCACAAACAACAGTGCAAGGTAGGAAACGTTAATGTGTTATGCGTGATAGAAAGTCACCGAGACAACAACTCACTCGCAAATTAAGCTCCGAGACGGCAGCACATCCACGCTCTGTTAGCTTGACGAACGTGCAACCTTTGTCCGATTGAATACTCGTGCAGAGGCGACTGACAAGTGGAATCCCCCCAGGACCCTCAGGACTAGAAGTAGCAATAGTGGACGAGCTAGTTGACCTTATCAGCCCTGGACGCGGCGAGCTCTGTGGTGCGGCAGTGCCCGAGGGTGGGGATAGCGGAGCACTAGAGTCTCGAAATGGCTCGATATTGCTGATCATCCACGCGTGTGGAGGCTTCCCAGCCTCGTAGACTGCCCGCTGAACGAATGCTTTGGATCCATTGCACTTGACAAATTGCTGGAGTGCGAAGGACTTGTGCATGGCCATGACACCGTTCAATAGTGTCTTGACCTCTCCGAGGTTTAGCAGCCGTAGTTGATTTCCTTGCGAGTTGAACACCGGTGAGCCTTGAACGCCGGTACTATTTTGTTGACTTGCCATCGTCGTTATGGGATCTTTGTAGACCACAAGGTGTTGCTCAACCGCTATCGCTGGAGTGCCGTCCGCGAACTTGTCTAGCACTTGCTTGTCACTGAACTCTGTCAATCGCTGAACGTATCCCTCTTTGTCCGTGTAAATCCACACGGCACGCCCCGTTTCGCCGTACAAAATCGTATCCGGTACGTTCAGCTTCAGTGCTAGGTTCTGCTTTCTCGCTGTGAGTCTTGAGCTGCTATCACCCGACCCAGACGCATTGTTAATGCTGTGACTTGGCACCCCTCTGGCAGTTCTTGGCGGGGCAGCCTCTTTCGCGGCAAGAAATGTGTAGAAATGAACTCCCGGCATAAAACTCGTCGAGTAGGAGAATGCCGTGGCTGGATCTGTGTATGAGACCACACTGGCGGCACTTCGGTAGCGAGCGATGCTCCGATCCACGTGGAAATCTCCCTGGACACGGGAATCCTCACTATTGGCACATCAAAGACGAACATGGTGAGATCGAGAGAATCGACAAATACTTCAATTGGCAGGAACCTACGGCTGTCCGAGGTTGGAGCTTTGGGCCAACTCCGCTGAGGTCTTTTCCGCCTGGGACAACGCTGTCTGGAGTTTTTGCTGTACGAAGCTGGCTCGGGCTGTGCTGGGTCGGCGGGCGTTAATTCTCCGAGGTTGCGGTGGTTCCTCACTTTTGAGTTGCGGTGGAGAGGCTCCATCACTGATCAACGTCGACATGGAGCTACTCCCGCCCGCAACTCTCGGGGCATCGTCCGGAGTACAATTATCTGCCACGCGAGACTCTCCAGCGAGGGATTGAAACCGCAACAAACTGCGTCTTCTCCTAGAACAGGGATAAGCAACTATTTTTGCACAACGTGGTCGAGTTTTGCAGCTTTTGGAGCCAACAACAATTGTTCCCTGCGAATGACTTTTTGGTGCGATGAGTGGCAGTGA
This sequence comes from Phytophthora uliginosa, assembly GCA_024679075.1. Classification (NCBI taxonomy): domain Eukaryota; phylum Oomycota; class Peronosporomycetes; order Peronosporales; family Peronosporaceae; genus Phytophthora; species Phytophthora uliginosa. The sequence goes on along the minus strand of JAIKVD010000288.1, from coordinate 14,497 downwards.
CTTCCAGGCTACAGCGACACAGTTGCTGCATCGACAATCAAGCTCGCAGCAGCATCTTCGGCAGTACACTTTCGCAGCAACTATCGCGGTTAGAGAACGATTAGGAGTCGAGTGCTGTAGTCACGGTCAACTGATATGTGTTTTGTTAGGACCGATTCTTCTCGGATAACTCTCTCGACCGGCAAAAACGCGTCGTGGAATGCGCCAGGAGGAGGCAAACTCGCGCTCGCGATAAAGCGTTACAACAGGTTTGTATCCCGAAAACGACAATTATTTCGCTGATGCTGACTATTATTTTGCAGGTTTATCGTGTTGAGCAATTAGAAAATGAGCTTGCTGAAGCAGAACGAGTACGAGTACTGAAAGAAGAGCGCGAAGCCTCGCGAATGGGACGCAAGTTGCAGCACGTTGCTGCAGCGTACATCCAGTACGTTTGGAGACGACACTGTCAGCTCAGAAAAGAAGCGGCGTATCGGCAATCTCGAGTTGAGCGCTTCGTAGTAGATTTCCTTATCTACAGAAGCTGGCGAAGGAAAAGGATTCGGCGTCAAGCTTCGTTTCGAATTCAGTGCAAGTGGCACAAATATCGCGCGGAGAAGAAGACAAAACTCGGTCTCGCCGTGCTGGGGAGCTTCTTGCTCCCTCTAATCCGAAAGCGGCAAGCTCGATCTCAGCGAAATGCAGTGAAAATACAGCGATGGTATCGGAATCAACGCTCTCGATGGCGTGACAAGTCAGCGCGGATGATTCAGCGCGCGTGGCGAATATCCGTCTCGAAGGCGAAGATCAGGTACTACTCGAGGGCATATCGCCACCTCGCCAACTTAAAGCGCTTGGAGCGCTCAGCTCGAGTGCTCCAGCGAGCTCTCGGAGGGCGAATCTTGCAGCGTCGCCTGCTGTACTTCCCTGAATACGACGAGTATCCGAGTCTCATGGCTGCGTTCTGGCCGCCACTGCGAGCTCCAGAAGAGCGCGCTCAGGAGTTCTGGAAGCACGAGAAGCGAGCGCTGGAGGAGGCGACCACAGAGCGCAAACAGCTCGAGAAAGACGAGATAACACTGCAGTCCGACATCGAGAACCTTCAACGACGTCTAGCAGACGCCAAACTGAGACGAGGCGAAGAAAGCGATCGACTGCGTCGCCACTCCTCGCTGGAGGAGCATCGGCGGCTGAAAGACGAGGAATGCAAGCACAAGCGTCTGCAAGAGCTGGAAGAAACCGTGCGACGGTCCATTCGACTGGAGCTTGAGCGGGAGCTGGACACAGCGCGGAGGCTCATGTTGCGCACCAAGAGACACCACTTCAATGTAGCCATCTCAGACGACCAACGTGTCGAGCTCACTTAATCAATATCCCTTAACCTAGTTCCTATCCTAGGGCATATATTTTCTCATTGGTTAAAAAACTAAAAAATATCCGTCGAGTATGGGGAAGGAAGAGCTGCTGGATGCGCTCGCGGGCCTGCAAGCTGCGACGTCTGTAGAGCGTATTTCCGCACAATTTGTAGTGATACATGAAGGTGAGACACAGGGCTATCTACCCATATGAAAATCATTGTCCGTTTTGACGTATTGGCTGAGTTATTCAGCTCTAAGCGACATCCACCGCAAGCGCTGGAGGTTCCTGGAAGATTCGTGCGCCGTCGTGCTGCGCCAAGTGCTCGGGTTGGTGTCAACTATTGACGCTGATGCCATGCAAGATATCGACACTAGACATGTGGCAGTTTCGAGCAGGGAAGGCCTCAACTTGAGTCTCCAGTTCATCGAGCCATTGATACACTCAACTGTGTCAATTGTTGACGCTTTGGAGGACGAGCACGAGGCCGCGAGCCAGCGAGCGGTGCTGGTTGCAGCGCTGTTGCATCTCTTTGCAAAGGTTTCTGGGGCCTCTGGGGTCGGTGACTTGAGGTCACGACTTGTGGCTGACGTTTTGAGGTGTGGCGTGGAGCTCCACGTGATCCTTGCAACGCTTCGGTTCCGCGAGGAGCTGGTGGAGTGTCGTCGCGCGTTGCTGCCTTCGTACGAGAGCGACTCAGAGACGGAGTCGGAGTTGGACTTGGATGATGACGAGGAAATGGTGGACGACACGGACGAGTTTACACTGGAGGACACGCAGTGGATTACCGACCAGGTGGCGAAGGTGTGGGGCCTGACGCAGTATAAGTATTTCTTGCAGACGTCGGGCCAGGAGTACGCGTTCTCTGCGTGGTCGTACCGAGGAATCGGAAACTTCGTGCATGCACTGCTCATGGATGAGCAGCACGGACCAAATGCTCTGTCAGTCGTTGTGTCCCCGTTCTCGTGGCTGTTCCACGTTGCTGCGTATTCTCACTACATGATTCACTCGGAAGACCACCAGGTACGTTGGGTGTCAAGTAAGTACTTACACAGATTAGCGCATTCTATGATGTTGATCGGCTCTGTGTGTGTCTGCTGCAGGAACGCTGGCGTGGACTTGAACTCCTGCGTGTGGCAGTTGGGCTTTGTCCTCCGGGAAAACTGGCCCTCCCGGCCAATCAGAAAAGCAATTCCGAGAAGGATAAGCCGCCGTCGTTTCGGGAGCAAGCTGCATGTGTGTTCACTGACTTGATGCTTTGTCCCAAGCTCCGATACTCACAAGTCGCTGTTTTTTTTGCCTTTTTTACTAGCTTTACGCAGTAGAGACTGGGTGTCCTCATTGATTCAAGTCGTTACGAACGCGATGGTTTCGTTTCCTGAACCCAAAGACCGATCAGCAACGCTGGCTGTTTTACAAAATTTGGTTTCCAAAGTCTCGCCCATCGATCGGTAAGCAAAGTTTCACTCTCAACTACAGTTCGAATGCTTTGTATTCAAACGTATTGTATTATTTGTCAATTTCCAGCTTTTCGTTGCTCCAGGGGCTAATCCTGCAGTGTCCATACGGAAACGTAGCAGCCGTACTTGTTGATTATGTTCGAGGCGACGCAGTTCAGGCGTGGTCTTCCTGTGACAAAAGTCAACAATCACGTACGTGCCAGCCTCAAAACTTCGGTAAAACATTAAACTGACTTGTCGTGATTTTCGTAAGCAGCGTCCAAGACATCAGCAATCCGCTTGTTACTTCAAGATGCTCTAACCCAAGCAGCGGAACGCGACCTCGTTCTGCATGCTGATCTAGTTGCAAGTTGTCTGAGTCTTTTGAGATTCCTCTACATCCGTGACAAGGTTGGTTCAACATCGATCGACAAGGCTAATGCGATAGGCTACTTACTGTGTTTTTGTACCTCAGGACAACGAAACTGGAATTCGTACCAAGGCGGCCGATTACACGATCTGGGAAGTGCTGGCGCGTATTAGCAAAAGACTTCAAGTGAAGATCGAAGAAACGACGTCTGGCCACGGTGGTGAAGGCGGATCACACTCGGTTGACAACGACTTCACCCATTTAATGATCTTGGAAGCTTCTCTCGGGTCGACGTGGGAGCTTTGCAACTGAAGCCGGACAGACCCTCAGCCTTGTCCACAGAATTGATCGCAGTTTTACCGTGCCTAACCAAAGGAGACAGACTGACGTGCTTGGCAGAACTGATAGGGCGACTCGGCAGCGCCAGTGGCATCTTCCAGTTAGCCGCTGCGAAAGATTCTAATAACTCGGACACTTTTCGCTGGAGCGTTTGATCTCGTATCAGCACTTCAACGAGATTGTCCTTCTGTTTCAGGCAGCAAATTAACGATGAGAATGTGATAAAGCTGCGTGGCAGGATTGTTGATCATCGTACCAGTAGATCGCTGGCGGTCACAACCCCGAAGAGTTTGAAAATGTCCGAGTGCCCGTCCGCAAAGGCCTTTGCTTGAGCAACTCTGGCTGCAATAAGCTGCTTCATGGCTTCTACATCCCCAGCAGCTTGAAGTACCAGAAGAGAGCGGAGAAAACTTTGATATGTATCTGGTGTTGTCGGGTCCCCGGTACCGGTGTCCCTGTCAACCACGAATGCTGCCTTGAATAGTAACTCGGGCACGGGCATGGACAAATCCTGAAGCGGAAGCCCCAAAACCTCCGTCTCAAGTCTAGATCTCACTTGGCTCAATGTATGATCTGCCGCTGGCTCAAGATGGTCGGAGGGTTCTTCAACGGACGTGTCATCAGGAGCAGGTGCTCGGTCTCGTTCGATTACTGGTCGATTTTTGAGAAAGCGCTCGAAGTCAGCACTAACGCGCACTTCCCTCACAATGTTGCGCTTGCTCACACGCGTGCTCTGCTCGTGAATTTCTTGAATGACACTGTAAATGCTTTTTGCGAGTGGACCGGGAATATTCCATGACACCAGCTCGCCAATACCTCGCACATTGTACAAAATGTCGTACGCGGTGTAGCAGCGATTCTCAAGCAGAGTGTGGAGGAAGGGTTTCACGGCTTCCATAGCCTGCTGTTCGCTTCGAATCTGCCAAATGAAAATGAAAACACCATGAATATCGTGAGAACACTATCACTTAACTCCTAGTGTGGGCAGTACCTTCACGAGTGGAGACTCAGTGCGCAAATATGACTGAAAAATCTCCGAGTTGCGATCGTCGCTGGCCACAAATCTTCCTTTTTCTCCACGACTTCCTGGGTCGTAACATCTCAGCGCGGCAACAAGCAGCAACCGAGCAATTGGCGCATTCATTCCACCTGGGATGCTCTCCAACAGGTTCGCCGAGATGAATGTATTCGTTTGTCGCTTAGCCACCGGCTTCTTTGTCGAGATCTTACAGTCGTTTTTCGAAGTAGGTACATTACTACTCATGGTCTTGTGTAAGTTGCGTGATTCACGCAGAACTCTTTCCGATGTCCATGGGTTCGTCATGAGAGGAGAACGATTTTGAAGTGTTGATAATACGAAGTCGGTATCTTCAATATTTTTTCGCTGAGCTTGAAGGCCGCGCCTGAATTCATTTGAATGTCAAATTTTCCCAGTGAAAAGGATCGAAAGCAATGAAGAAGGACCTACATGACTGCGACGATATCGTCCAGCGAAAAACCCTTGGCCATAGCTTGTCGAATAACTTTGGGTGGAAAATCTGGAGGAAACACCTCATCTTTCCTTTTGTTAGGGCTCAGCGCCACGAGGTCTTCAACGAGAGCTGACTGTAGCATAGCTTGGGACACTGAACTTCCACTCGAGTTCCCTTCTTCACTACTGTATGCTTTGGTGACCTGGTCAATACCGCTGATAAGGGGGTTTTCCAACGCTGAAGCTGTAAACCAGTCCTGCACGTGCACGACAGAGCATACATCGATCACTACAGCACAAAAGTTACAATAAAACAATGAAGTCAAGATGCAGTACCTGCATCATTTGATCCTCATCAAGCTTGCGCTGGCGAAGTACAGTCGACAAAAACGTCGTCGCGTCTGCCTCCTCTTCTTCAATTTTATGCATGAAGCGTCGATAATCTGCATCGATCTCCAGGATAAAGCCCCAGAAGTTCCCAGAGACAATGAATTGGTTGACAAGAGCGCCGACCCGGTCCGTGAGGGAGCTCCTTATTTTGATTCGCTTTAAGTAGATCCGGTCACGGAATCCTCGGTAGATCCGTTGGATTAAGATGGCGCTAGCCTGCAGGGACATACATGTAGATATCGTCAGAAAGCATGAACATTCACGCACAGCTTGCACGGCATACAAACCAGCGTTTTTCTCAACAAGCCAAGTTTTGCTTCATGCGTTCCTGCTTTCCAGGTCGCTAGTGCGTCATGAAGCACAAATCGACCGTATATCTCGAACAGTGCATCGAGCGATTTTTCCTTTCGCGCTGCAATGACCGCTTCTGTCTCCTTAGTAGAAGTCCTGTCCTTCCGGCGCTTAGCTTCTATCATCTTGAGGGAAAACCGTCGAATCACGTTCGCTGCATTGACCTTAACCTTATCACGCAGTAGTTGCAAGAGAAATTCTCGCTTCTTTTTGGCAATGAACATACGCCACGTAGCTTGAATCTCTAGCGCAGCAGATAGCTGGACATCTTCTTGGAACGCGCTCAAGACGCTTCTCCACCTGCGAAAGCGAAAAAAAGCTCTGGTTGTGGCCTGAAGTTTTCTTGCCGCAAAGTCTCGGACGTACTCTCGGATGATCTAAACAGAAATTTACGTTAGCTCCTCTTGCTGCTGCTGACAGTGACGAAGTGTACCTTGATGTTGTTCTGCTCCGTGGCAATGGTAGCAGTGGCTTTCTCCAGTCGTGCCTTTAGATCTGGCACAATTGTTTCTGCGTCGACCAATTGCTTAGAGAAGGAATCAAAGACATCCGAGTCCACACGTAGTTGCTCCTTCGTCACCCTTCTCATATTCGCTGCCGCTTCAATCCTAGAACAAATTTAAAAACATTCACACATTGTAAAGGTTCTGTGCGCAGAAGCTCACCAAACCAGAAAGCTCACTTCATCTCTTCCAACTTCTTGATCGCGTCTTGTGCTTTTCTCAAGTCTTGGGAGTATTTTGTACGCAACTTCTTCTGAGCATCAATCGTTGCCAACGAGACTGCGCGAGTTTGTATCATGGCGAGTCGCATTTGATGCAACTTGTTGTACGTAAGAGTCTTCTCGTTCACGCTAGCAAAATACTCAAACGAACGGTCAATAGTAAGTACTTCACAGGTTATGTATGATATGATATGATCCTACTCGTACTTCCAGTCAGGCTTCCGCATCCGAAAGACGCAGTTTCCCCGCAAAACCACCCGGTCAAATGCCAATTCTGCAAAGTACTCGGCACTCTTAAGACAACGCCGTGGACCGGACGACCTCCTTCTCGCTCGAGTTCCTTCGCGTGCGTTGAGGCGACAGTTGACACAAACACCACACACAAACGTTTTCGTAGATTCCGTTTGCCTCCCCATCTCGCACGTGCAAGGTCGGCCAGCATGACATCCGCACGGACGCATGGTCTCATCTTCTTCTTCTGCACGCACCATCGGTCAGTGGGGGGTGATTCACAAGTGGTCTTCACTATTTCCAGCTAAACTCTTATCCAAGAAAGCAAAGAAACAGATACAGTAAACTTTGATGCATTTTGTTTAACTTGTGGACATTGCTCATACCTTTGGAGCAACATTCACAACGCTAAATGACATGAATCCGCTTAGCTAACATTCAGACGAGCGTGCAGAGTGAGCTGACCGCCCTCAGACGAATTCGGGACCCACATGAGCAGCGAACCACCGCCAGTACCGGGCAATCCGAGGAGACCAGGACGCCAGCGGTCCAGGTACAGAGTCTTGTCACCCAGCTCCTTGATCGTTGACGACCAAGTGACGTTCGCGCCGGCCTTGACCTTCACCGTTTCGATCTTGTCACCGCCCGACTTGATCACCACAGACACGTCCTCCGAGTCAACGCTCTCGAAGAGGACCGTGACCGAGCCGTCACCCTTCTTCTTCCACACGCCGTAGCTTCCCAGGAAGGCCTGGTCGACCGTGTTCAGACCCAGAGCGTCGTACAGAGTACCATCGTCAATCTCGCCGAGGTACTCGGTGGGGCCACAGATAGGCTGCACGAACTCGGACGCCATCCAGGCAATACCCGTGGGGTCGAAGACCGACAGGACGAAAAGACCCAGGTTGGCGTACTCGAGGGCCTTCTCCTTCTTGACCACATTCTTGCCCATGTCCGTCGTGCCGTCCTCAATGATCTGATCAACGATGACTCCCAGCGTCTTACGCAGCAGGTTACGCGTGTCGTACGACGACGCACCCGTCTTGTTGGTCCAAATCTGACCCATGCAGTGGTTGGTGACAACCGGGATGTCGGTCGTGATGATCGACGACTTGCTCACCTCCACGCGCACGTCGTTCGCGGCAGCGTTCGGGGTGTTGTTGCGGATCTCGTAGACTTTGCCCATAACGCGGTTGGTCAGCGTCTTCATCTCATAGCCACACGTGCCGTTCTTGGAGTTGAGGAACGTGGACAGCTCCATCGTGTTGCCGTCCAGAGCAGTCGTGTTGAGCGCTCCGGATTCACGCAGCATGAGCATCACGTTGTCCGACGAAGCGAAAAGGGCCTCGCCGACCATGACGGCCATCATGACAATGGCTGACACAACAGCAAGAATCGTGGCGGAGAACATGAGCTTGGGCGGGATCTTGAGGCCGAAGCACGAGGAAATGGCCAGCGGCAGGTCGAGGATGACAATCTGAAGCTGGAACGCCTTGTCCATCAGCTTCTCCGTGTCGGTGGTCGGGATCGTGGTCTGCTTGTAACGCAGGTAGTAGATGATGGACTTGACAGCGTTCACAACGTTAATGGCGCACGTAAGGGCAAAGTTGGCGGCCTTGTATGAAGCCACCAGCGTACCGAACACGCCCATGGTGGCAGCGTTCAGCGCCACGGCAGCCACGGACGCAACCTTCGAGATGATCTCCTGCGTGCAGTCCGAGTTCTGAGGGATGCACTCCATCAAGCAGTCAATGGGGTAGTTGAGTGGGCACTGGGTCACGCACTTGTCGTCGTCCTTGTTGAAACCCGACGGACAGACGCCCTGGCTGCTGACATCGAACTTCTTCTGGTAGCAAGCATTGTCGGCGGCTGTCTCAAGAGGACCGACCCAGTTGCGGATAGTAGTTTCGTAGTTGTAGACGTCGGGAGAACCGCCAGCGGGGACGGCCATAATATCGGTGACCGTCAGATCCGTGGCTGCAGTCTTCGTCCAGATCGCACCGAGACAGAAGACAGCGCTACTACTTGTACGGCCGTGGAAACCTGCGAACTGGTAGCCCTTCGGCGGCGTAAGCACCACACTGTTATCCGTCTTGGTTCCGACGGCAATGGTCTTCTTAGCCGACGTCGTGATGGCCAGGTAGAAGATGCACGTCTTGCCGCTGTTCTTGTCCCAGTGGATTTCGACGCTAGTGATGGTGTCCCCCATTTCCATCTCCACAAACTTCTCGACTCCACCAGTTCCACCGTGCACCAAGTTGCCAACCGCTTCCTGCGTGAACACGAGGAGACCGACCTGGTCCACACGCCGTTCACCGCGCAGAGTGACGTTGAGGATCATCTGCTGGAACTTGATGTTCTTGATGTCCGAGAAGGCGTCACCGTGCTCAGCGCCGCCGTACAACTTCCCCAGCATAATGTCGTCGTCATCGATCGTCTTGTTCTGTGGGACGGTCGGGTCTCCGAACAGGTCGATAGCACTACTGCCCGAGCCGAACAAGCTGCCGTATTCCTTCATGAAGGCCTCGAAGCTCAAACTCCCGGACATTGAGCCAAGAGCACCAAGACCAAGATCATCCGAACCTGACGAGTCAAGGAGGCCGGACAGGCCGTCGCTACCCGAGCCAGCAGAGCTGCCGAGCAGGTCGTCCAAAGAGGTTCCAGACGAGCTGTCGTCGAGCAGGTCGGACAGCGAGGTACCGGACGCGTCACTGCCGAGAAGGTCGTCGAGCGAGCTGCCGGACGCGTCGCTGCCGAGAAGGTCATCAAGGTCGCTGCTACCGGAAGCGCTTTCGCTGTTCGCAGCAACAACGGGTTTCTTCGTCTTCTTCGCAGTTCTCGTGGTTTTGGGCGTAGCAGCCTCACTACCCGAAGCGCTCTCGGAGCTGCTGGTAGCGGTGGCAACGGGCTTCCTGGTCTTCTTAGCAATTATCTTGGGTTTGGGCGTAGCAGCCTCGCTACCCGAAGCGCCCTCCGAAGTGCTCTCGGAGCTGGTGGTAGCGGTGACAATGGGCTTCCTCGTCTTCTCCTTGGGCTTGGGAGCCGGCGCCTCACTGCCGGAAGCGCTCGCAGATGCCTCCGCCGAATCGCTAGACGGAGCGGCGGCTGCTACAGGCTTCTTGGTCTTTTTGGTGAGGGGCTTCTTGGTTGTGGGGGTCGTGGTTTCGTCACTGCCTGAGGCTTCATTACTGCCAGCACCCGTTGAGCGTTCGGCTCCCGCGGGTGTCAGGCTCTTGCCGGTGCCCTTCTCAAAGTCGTCCTTGAGACTACCGAACTTGGACATCATGCTGCTGTACGACGGTCTCACGTAAGACGTGCCGGGGATCGGTGTGGTGGTCGCGAAAGACCCGGCCGAGTCGGACGAAGGGGTCTCCGAAGCCTTCGAGCCGTCCTTGGACTTGTCCTTACCTGTGAGCCAGCTCCAGAATCCGCGCTCCTCGCCTTCCGCGGCGTTCTGGTCCACCGACGCTGGGATTTTGGCCGCTTTCACGGTACCCGGGGCATCGTTCGGGGTGAGCTCGGTGTTTTGGAAGTTTTCGTTCACCTGGACGCCGTTCACCGAGCCAGTAACCTGGAGCACCTGCACGAGCAGCGCTGCCTGAACGAGCACCTTCACTGCGCGGAGCACCATGTTTGCACTTTTCGGTCTCAGATGCAGGCACAAGACACTGGGAAAATGGCAAACTGGCTTGCGTCGAAGGCGGAAAAATGCTGAATGGCGCAGCAAATCTCATGCTGGGAGGGGGCGATGGACCCTTGTATTGATACATCTGCAAGTTTTACTGCACTACATACGAACGGCACAGAGCCCACGACGTAATGTTGGGATAGCAAACTGGGCTTTGGCCATGATCCAATTCAGGATGGGGTCTCTTAGGTTTCGCGGTAGAGAATCGGACCGACTCCCTTACTTACGATCAAAAGTCTCGCGTTCCTTGTCAGTTGTTCTCGACCAACAGCTGGAATGACGGCGTCCAAAGCCAAACGAAAGCACCGACAGGACGGATTCAGAATACGAGAATCCGGGATTCTGATCTTCAGGCTGGGGAACGCAGCAAAAATTGGGGCCAAGTCTTGACCAAAATGCACGAGCGACTTCTCATCGCTACACGGATATCCCAAAGGTCGAGATCCCATCGGATACAGTGAGGACACCTCGACGTCCAACCTTCGAAGCAGGTTCGTCCTTCGTGGTTTTTCGCATCTCTGTCATTGAGCTACATGTACGCGCGGTATCTTGGTCATCCTCGTAGCGCAAGGTCTCATTGAGGGATGAAAATGAAATTTGAGGATTGTTGCCAGATGAAACGACTCACCGTTCGTGAAGCATGGACCGCGACTGCAAAAGAAACAGCAACTACATGTACAACTAGACATTTTGGAGATCGGCTTTGTCGGCCATCCGGCCCGTGCCGTATTCAATTGACGGTCTCACCTGCAGTGGACGAAAAACAAGTGCACAACACAGTACAGTACTGTACATACACTACAGTACCTTTACACACGTATAATATGTAGGTAGATAGGTACAGTAATTTGCCTCAATAGCGCAGTCGTATTCCGTATACAATTTATCAAGTAAATGAAGGGACAGAGGTTTGATTGGTCCGTGAAAACGCACGGGGTTATCCAGTCTAAAAGGTTATTCGTTGTAATGGCTGCGTTATTGAGGCGAATTACTGTACCTTGCACGCAGCACCAAGTGGACTTACCGCGATACCGTACACCCTGTACTCAAACGCGTAACGTTAAGATCAACTGATCACGTTAAGTGTTTTGTGCAAAATGAATACAGTACCAACCGTACACAATCCGCTTCGGCAACAAGCTCGCTGCGCCGCAAGCCGACGCCTCCATAATACATGTATTAAAAACAATTGTCAGACTGGCACACCTCTTCCACCTTTCCTATACCGTACCGGTACAGTAATTTGCCTCAATAGCGCAGCCATCCCAACTAATAACCTCGCAGGCTATATATGTATCCAAGTTTTTAGCGGACTAATAAAACCTCTGTCACTCCATTTACTCGAGCAATGATATACGGGATCAGACTGCACTATTGCGGCAAATTACTGTACGGCACTGTACTGTATGGTGAACTGTATTTGCAGGTTTCGCATGTCTCGAAAGTGATTACAGACGTACCCCTCGATATGCGCAGGGTGTTTACAAAGCGATTTGACAGGGAATCAAACAGAAAGATCAGTCCTTCGTGCTAATTGGCTGCTGAACTCCACATAATAGACGATCGGATACGACAGGGTATTTGAAGGTATGGGTGCGCATATTGAGGGGTTCGTCTGTACCTTGCTTTCGCTGGCCTCTCATCTTGCCTATCTTCTCGTTCGTGCCCTCCATTCGCTCCGTAACCATATTGCACACGGCTCTTCCGATGGCTCGATTTGAGAGTCAATGTCAAGTTCTTACTGTCCAGTATTCCTGTACATGTACTGGTATTTTAATACCATTAAAATAGTAAGTTTTGTAAATGTCACCGCCTGGCATGCACCTCGCGCTACGTACATGTACACATGGCAGCAAGCGAACGAAGGATGCCTAAGGCCCAGTCTTGTATCTCGCGGGATGCAAGACGGGACCAATGAGAGCTCGAGTTTGCGGGACGAACGGGTCGTCTTTATGGACGACACCCCTTCTCGTCCCGCGGGGTACTTGTGTGGCGCGGGGCCGGGATACACAAAATAGCGGGCTTCGACCTGGTGACTACAAGTTGGCTACGATCGGTTGGACAGTGCTCTTGAGCGCCGAATGAATAGCGTAAAGCCACATGCTTTTGACAAGTATGTAGAATTTGCTGTTTCTGCTCGTTTGCTCATTTTTCAAACGTTCTGGCCTCGCACTACGCCAAAATGCCTCCTACTCAACCATTGAAAAGTCTGAAGCAGTGTGTCATGCCCTGTCTTTTCGCACAAGGATGGATGTAACCGGCTCCCGGTCCCGCTTGTGAAAAGATACAAGACTGGGCCTTAGTTTCCAAACTGCTCGAGAAAGCGGCGGGAAAGGATTCCTGCAACAAGATCGGCAATTGTACGGTACAATAACAACAGCTTATCCCACACCACTATAATATCGATAGTGGTGTGGGATAAGCTGTTGTTATTGTGCGCGGACAAGAAGCTATCAAGCATAACGGCACCGACATTTAGTCAATGAGCGGGGTGGAAGATACAGTAGTTGCGTGTGGCTACTGTACAGGTACAAGAACCGTTGCTGGGAACTCATGCACGTCAAAACACTGTATTTCCTTGACTCTGATTAAAAATGGAATCGAGCTCACGACGATGACCGAAGCCATACCGTGTGGAAAGTATTCGCTCGGTCCACTCGCCGATCATATAGCTTCGAGTTCATGCATTCCATAGCTGACTTAGCGCTCGTCGGTCACCTTAAAACGCATGGTTTAGTCATGGAGGTATCCCTTTTGGTGGCAACAACTTTGTTTCCAGAGAGGAAACGTAGCCCTCTGGAGAATGATAGCAACGAGGTAAAGCCTGTAGCCAACGAACAATAAATCCAAGCATATATCACAAACCACTTCTCGGAAGTTCCCCGGGTGGATGATGTGTACAAACTCCCAATGCCGTCCCCCATGAAAGACACCACGACTCCGTTATTCAGTTTGGCATATCGTACTTAGTATATATTATGCTATTATGCTAAGCTTACGAAAGATACTGTATCACAGCGAAGAACTCGAATTGGTCGTATCCGATAGGGGTCACCTCCAAGCGCCAACAAGTATCCAAGATACAGTGTAATTCACATGTCAGTACATGCATGATAGCGCAAGGGATTCCAGTTCATCAGTTTGTATGTATACGAATTGAGCTTAGGATTATATATGACGGGTGTATCGCTTTGGTTTGCATGATACTTTTGTGTGGAATTTGTAAGTGGTGGCTAACAAGGAATTCGGAGTGGTGTTCTCACCCACCGGGAGGACTTGCATCTGTACCGGACTATGTGAGTGCCGAAGGTGGAAAGGTGTACGGATGAGGGCTCATGGCCGCTGTAAGGTTATTCTTCCTATGGAAAGGATACAAGCTGGAAGGGCAGCTTGGTAACTGGAGGAGCCTAACGTGGAGGTGCATTTTGCTGTTGTAGGGAGCAGTACCGGGCTCATTGCAGGTGCGTGACATCAAATCGTATCATATCATGGATATTCTGGCAGTTGAAATTCTCTGTTCACGTGCGTGTTACGGGCGAATTTACAGGATCAGACATACACCAATACCGGTACGTTATGACTCCGAACGCGCAGGGGATAGTCCGCGTCAAGTTCAGCTGAAGAGGTTCAGGGACTCCATGCGCCGAAGAAGCAGCGCTGGGAAGAACGAAGAGACTACCTCGAGCGTGGTCTACAACAAACAGTTCCCGATTAGAAATTTAACCACGAGCACCTTCAAAGGCTGAGATGGAAATTTGTCTTCATCCCGACGGACTTCTGTCTGGGCTTAGATAAGGTGCTGGAAACTCTCCGGCTGGATGGTGTACTGTGCAGCTTCGCCTCCGCCTCTGTTGCGCTCTTCCAGCATGAAGGTCACCACGCCGCAGTTGCTCATCTTGGCCTCCTTGGCCTCATGCTGCACGTCGCTGGGGAAGAACTCGCGGCAAAAAGCTCGGAACCACAGCGAATGACCGTAGACGACCACCACGTCCTTCTGCTGCTTGAAGACCCAGTGCGCGAACGCCAGCAGGCGTTCACGTCCACTGCCCAGCACCGCCTTGTTGCCGTGGCTCTCCGCCACATCGAACAGCTCGTCGTGGCGCTTCTCCCCACGCGGCGCCTGGGCCAGCACCTCGTGCGGCTGCACGGTGTGCGGCTC
>JAIKVD010000287.1:0-23387 GCA_024679075.1 Phytophthora uliginosa | reverse complement strand
AGGTGCAGTGCTCGGCGCGCCACATCGAGCTGCACGCCGAGGGCACGAGACGCAACATGCTCGGCCAGGAAGAGCAGGGCGAGACGTACCTCGGCACGTTCCGCGGTGCCAAGCATAGTGCGCACGGGGAGGAGCCGCAGCTCTTCGCCATGTCGCCGGCCTTCAAGCAGAGCGACCGCGACTGCGACGTGCTCAAGAGTCTGCACACACTGCGGGTCAAGTTCGTGTCGCTCACGGGCGACAAGAGCGCGCTGGAATTGCAGCAATTCCAATTCGTATTTGTGCCCATGCAACCCGTTGCTGCAGTTGGTGCGAGGTATGATACAAGAAGTTGGTGCAATAGGAAAAAACATTTTTTTTTCAAGGTTAAGGCGGGATATTGACGGTGATTGGTTATGGTTGGTGTATTGTATTGTACTGTAGTGAGGAGAGGTTGGCAGCGAAGATGGCTGGGTTGGGGGTTGGAGCTGCTCCGGACGTGCAGATGCTCCTGAAGGGGTTCCAGCAGACGCTGGAGCGGGAGATGGAGACGAAGATTGCGCGCGTGGTCGATGCAAAGTTGGCGACGCTGTCGCAACGACTGGCGTTCTCGGAGCAAGCTCTGTTTCAGCTGCATAAGAAGATGGATGCAAAAGATGCCACTGTGCAGGCGAGTCTCGCCCAGATTCAGCACCAGTTCTCACAGTTGGAAGACCAGCTGAGCCAGTTGAGTGCTGCGAAAGTAGTGGGGGTGGAGGAGAAGAACAACGAAGAGGTGGAGTCCACGACGGCGGAGAAGATGAATAACACAAATCCGGACGATGTGGAGCGAGACGAAGTAGCTGAAGCTGAAGCAGACGTAGCCGTTGCAGAAAGCGAGTAACAAACAGGCGACTATCTCGCTCATTTCTTCCCAGTTGGAGGGAGTCTCCGAGCACCGTCTTGGTTTGTATGCTGCAGCCACCTCATGCAGAGCAGATTGCGGTAGCGCAGCGTGTCGAAGAGCTCCGAATACTTGTCAAACGAGTGTGGAGTTGGGAAGATCCGTTTGAAGTGGCCGCAGCGGTGGAGCTCTTCCTCCATCTCTTTGACAAGCTGGAGGTCTTCACCTTCTATCTGGTTCATCGTCATACTACTAGCCGACCCCTGCAGTTTGTCAAGCGTGCGTCGCCGTCTCTGGGCCTCCTTTTCTTTTCGGAGAATCGGCGTACGTGTAGTCGCACCGGCACTTGACTGCTGAGGCTGCTTGATCCCGTGTAGACGGTCCTGCTTGGCCTTGTCCATTTGTTGGGCTTCTCTTCGCGCGTCCACAAAAGGTATTCCGATGAGCTGGAACAAGTCGCTCACCAGTACAGTCTTGATGCGCTTGTCCATCGGCGATGAACTGCTGAGGGACGGGAAGACGTTTACCTCGAGCAGGCGAGGCTTCATGCTCTCACCTTCAAGCAGCACATCAAACCCGTAGAGCTCAAATCCATTGCAACGAGTGCTACTGACACTGCATGCAGACGCTAGCTTATCCTCAACAGCAATCAAGGTTTTGACGATCAAGTCTTCAAGCGCTTGCTGGAAGTTCGCAAGTTCACGAGCTCTCCCTTGGTCGCGTAGATATTTGAAGAGCATTTGAAGGCCCCATTTGCTGCTTGATAGCGCGTGGGCCTCGTCCGCCTGAGCGTCGTCTTGGTTCTTTTGAAATGCCGCCGCATTTTTCTTGTTGATGCTGTAGTTGGTGAGATGACCAAACGGATTCTTCAATGAACTCTTGCTCGTGGAGTACTTTTCCGTGCAAAAGCGGACCAATCCGTCGTGAAAATGGTAAATGCGCAGTGGGTCGTACGATGTCACCGCAACGTAAACGCGAAGATCAAATTTGAGACCATTGATGAGGAATGGGTCTGCAACGTAGCGCTGTACAACGTACGCCTTCTTCCTGGAGAGTTTTGGAGCAGCGTGGGTGCTTCCAGACACAAGCTTGATGCCTCTTCCACAAGACAAATTCGGCGGCTTGAGAATCCAAACAACGCTTGGCTCCGCATGGAATCGCGTTAGGAATTGCTGCTTGTCGTAGTCGTTTGCTGTGAGATACGTCTCCGGGATGACATCAGCGTACGCCGTCGGGTGTTTCTTTTTCAAACGAAGTAGGTGGGCACACAAGCGGTCCTTGCGGCCTAGCTCGAAACTACCTGGAAAATGATTCACACGCTGAAAAGGGAGCAGCGCTGCGTAGTCTTGCGCCTTCAGGTGCTCGCCCCAGAAAATGTTCCAGGTGTTGGTCGGTGTCGTTTTGCGGACGTTGGTCGCTCGGAGTGAGTTGGTGATGGCGTTGTACAAGAAGCGTTTGGTACCGGCAAAAGTTAGCCGCAGATCCGATTCATTTGCGGAGATTTCGCGGACTACACCAACGAAAGTTAGCACACTTCATAGTAGTTGCTTGAGCTCGTACTTCTCACCTTCATATCCAGCAGGGCATTGCCGCTCGAGTTGAACGGAGGTGGGGTACGGGAAGAACAACACCGGCTGTGAGGACGGATCGATTTTCGAGACAAGAACGAAGATTGTGGGCTGCCGTTTAACTTCAGGTTCTTGCTGCATTGAGACTTTCCGAGCCCCTTTGAAGGATCTCTGGTGGCTGAATACCTCCCTGGATGCCTGATTTCAAGATGAAGATGACCAACCTGTGCAGCAGTGTGCTGTAGTGATAAACTCGAAGTACCAGGTCCTGTCCTTGGCTCTCTATTTTGGATGAACACTTCCCATGTCAGAACATGATGACCCCTATTTGCGGCGTCCTCCTCGTTTCAAAGCGTGTGTTTGCAGTCCGTCACGACATTGAGCCATGACACGAGAGCCATGGATGCAGCTCGCGGAGGAGCGAGGCTCTTTCAGGAGGATACCGGGGGCTGATCGAAGACTGAGCATTGTGTCAGGAAGCTTTCCGCTACGAGCCGGGAGCAAGATTGAGCTGCAAGGATCAGGCCGAGCCTTGCAGCAAATACAGGAGCAGAAACCAGAGCAGCAAGTATCAGCGCCACGACAACCGCAACTACCATGTGAAACACCATCAACGAACCCCATGACACCACACGTATCAAACATTTCGACGCCATCTAGCCGGGGGTCAATGCTTGGTTCTCTCAAGGCGTACTACCGCAAGCTGCGCACGTTTAAGGGAACTGTTCGAGCTCTGATCCACCTCAAAAGAACCCCATTATCTCTTTTGAGTAGCATCAAAGCGACTGCCCCGACGGTATCGGGTCTGAGCGATGAACAACGAAGGTTAGATAATCTCGACATTTTCTTGGATTCGCACCAAAGTATTGCTCACATCGGTACAGTGTTGCATTGGAGGTGCCTCGGATATCAGCCACTGCTGCTTCTACTGTTCAAACTAAGGTGCAGAAGCTCATAGCTGAAGGGTACGTAGGATTTCGGTAGCTGAGATGAGAGAAACCCAACGTTAATTATCATATGCAGACATGTTGTCGCCGAGATCGACTCGACGTCCGGAATGGAGGTCACCTACCGCCAGCAAGGCAACCTGGATCACTACACCGAGGTACCTAGAAATCTGACAGCGATTACGGTAAAGTCTCTCACCACCATTCCACTTTGTTATTGACCATTTTTGTAGGACAACCTCGCGAAACGCGTTAGTCTTCAGCAGCACCCTCACATGATTGCACTCACTCAACGCCTCTGGAACTGCGCACTGAGGAACGGAGAGAAGAAACTCAAGTTTTCAGATTACGAGACCTATATGTTATGTTTGCACCGCCTGATCCTACCTGAGTTTGACATCGCCGCTTCCAAAGAATTGATTATGGATGACTGGAAGCGAGACAGCGGTGACCAAGACTATCTGGATTATGCCTTCTTCCATTTGTCTATGTTCGAGTTGGTTGGTGCGTAGCGTTCTGGTTTCCACATACATCATCGTGTTAGACACTACTCTGATATTTGCCATTGTGAATTTAGATCTGTGGACTGATACTGTTGACCCAGAGGATGTAAGTTGCTATTGCGCATTGTGTACATTAAGTTGTCGGCCTGCTAACAAATTATCCTATTTCACAGTATATCTCGCTGCTTTATTGCATCACTCACTGCCTAACGTATCTTCTCAACGACCGTCACATGCTGAAATCCCTAGATGGTCCGCTTTATTTCTCTTTTTTTGGCTTGATGATGCATGACGTTGCTTATCAAAATGTGGTGGTAATTATGCGTGTCATACAGATGTGTCCGCTGTTGATATACTGGAGGAATCGAAAGGAGTCACGTTGGAGGGGATCAAACAAGACCTTCAACGTGAGTTAAACAGTGACGCATTCGCGTACTATCAGGACCAGGTTAAGCTCGCTGCTGAGGCAAATCAGCGAGGAAATAACCTCAGTAATGCCTCGGAGCATCAACGACAAGCTCATAGTCAAGACAACAACACGTCACGGTCGCGTGACCGTAAACGCTCGTCTTCTAGAGATAGTTCACATGGAGGTGGTACAAAAGGTAACGCGTACTTCGAGAATTCACACACAATCTGGATATATTGTGATTCTCACGACGTGTTCATTTACATCTAGATTCGGAACATCGCCGAAGCCGATCTGGTAGTGGTGCTTCAGGTCAAGATTCGCCGAAGCGGAAGTTCTCAGTGCAAGCTAGTTCAAAGGCTCTCAACCTCACAGCAGATACTCCTGGTACGACTCCTATTTCAGCCCCCATCACAATATAGCTAATTGAATGCGCGTGTACTTGTATCTCTCCACCATTCGAATAGGATCTGAAGGTAATAATGCTGGGACTTCACCACCATTGACTTCGCAGACCTATCCAGCGGAAACTGTACCAGTATCTCCGAGACGAGAAACTACTGTTCAGCGGGCGATTTCGCCTAATGTTTTTACTCGCGGAGGTGGTGTTATTCTCAACATCGGAATGATGGATGGTATGGTAATCTCCAAATCTATCGCGGACGGCAAGCCGGCACTTCCTCGTCGAAGGTCCCGAAGTGCGTCTAACTCAAGTCAACATCGGCGGGATCAGATTCTACAGGCGGTCTCTGATAAAGTTGATAGCACTCGCGATGCGAGTACCTATTCACCAGGACTGCAGGTAAGCCACATTGAAGCGTCAAGGTCGGCACTCCGCACGGGCGCTCAAGACTCCACCACGCCAGGATACCTGTTGATCTCAAGTGGTGTCAACTCAAGCAAATCTCGAGAACCTTTTACAGTTCGCGCCGCTGCTGTCGCGGAGGCAGCAGCCAGTATGGCCATGTCGGCTGCACCCGTGAACCCTCGGCATACATTTGCGGTCCAGCGTACACAGCATCAACGAGCATCACAGTCCACTCCGGAAGGGACCGCATTGTCGGTGCTTGGCGGAGCTACGAAAAATATTCCGCCGAATTTCTTTATCAACAATAGCAGTTTGACGGCACCATTGATGGCGATTGTCAGCAGTAAGGCAGCGACGCCACGAGAGGCAACCTCGTCGATCAAAAAGATCCAGCTGCAATTCCAAGAGAGCTCAGATTCGGCCGCACCACGACCTCAGACTCCGTACAGAGGGTTCCTAGGGGCATCGATCTCGTCCCCACGTGCCAACAACGCTATCACTGCTGACGCTGCAGGAATTTTCCTTTCTGCACAGCAGAAACCTATCAGGCCTCCGTCATCTCCTCGACATACTTTCGTTTCGGCGCCAAGAGTGGGGAGCGTCATGACCAGCGACTATCAGACGCCAGTCAGTCCGCGAAAATTGCAGCAACGCCAGATCGACGAAAGACTGTCGTTGCTTGGAACTAGTTCTATATCCAACGCAACCAGTCCAGCGATGCTGACAATCAACGGCAGACTGGCAGCTCATGACGCACCAAACGCACTTCAACGACAATCGTCGACAACTGCTACTACCCCCACTCAGCTTTCGAATAGTGTCGGAGCACCGTTGCTATCCACCAGTGATGTTGATGTACCCGTACGGACAGCGCCCACCCAACCAAAGGACGACCTGAAAGCCTTGATATCACCCCGCTACATCGTCACCAACCCCGTGGTCCCCAAACATCCCGCACCAAACCTGAAACAGTCGAGTGTTCGACCTCAAGGTTCCGCCCGAGGATTCGCCGGTGCCAAAGGTAGTCTCCGTATGCGTTCTAGCTTGGCTATAGGACCACCGTCAAACCAGCCACAGCAGCAACGCCAGCAACGGCACCCATCTGAGCTCCAGAGGCTCGCTATCGCTCCTGGCAAACTCGGGTAGTAATCTTACAAAGTACTATTTTAGATTCCAAAAGTACTACTTTATAAAACCAAAATACTACTGTTACCTTCAGTTTTGAATTAGGGGATTGTAATGGGACCTGAGAGCGAGGCGTCGGGGCTCCTCTGGTGGGACGAAGAGCTCGCCCAGCCGCGCGTTTCCTTCCGCGCCGTCTTCTTCCCAGCCTTGGTACGCGCTTGCGACCCCCAGTCGCTGCCGTCCGAGCTCTCGCGCGACGAATTGCGCGTCGTAACTCAGTTCTGCGTCTCTCCAGATGCCAATCACAGCGATCACGTGTCCAAAGAAGACGTGAGAGCTTCAATCCAGTGCAAACGCAGCTAAACTATAGCGAACTACCATGCTAATGACGTTGTATTGACGTTGCTACTGCTACAGTTCCGCCAGTTCCTCGCACGCTTCGGGCCGCTCGAGCTCAGTCTGTCCAAGTTGGTGGCGTGCTTCTGCGTGAACGGAGGCCTGGTGCCTTGGTTCCACGGCGAAATAGGTCGACAGGAGGCCGAGAGTGTGTTGTCGACAAGAGAGCGCAGCGACGGAGCGTTCTTGGTGAGGTTTTCCGAGTCGCACCCCACGAAGTTCACGCTGACGTACCTCAAAGTGCACTCGGCAAGCTCAAGTACACCTGGGCGACGGGAGCTAAAGAACTGCCTGGTGCGAAATTTGGGAGAGTCTGGTTATGCACTCATGGAGGCACGGCGAGGTGGCTCGGCTGGTAATGTTAGGCAGCGTACGTATCCTTCGATTGGAGCATTCATCCAGTCCAGCTCCGGCAGATTAAAATACGGGGTACGTTTGGCGGACGCTAAGCTTGTGCATGGCAGACCGTTGTATATTCAAGTTGTCGCTGGGGTATTGTATTGATGCAGGTGGCGTCTGAGTTCTCTTCGAAATGCAACTACGAGCTGGCTGCGGTACGAGCCATGCAGGATCACCAGTGCGATTCCTACTCAGCATTTAGTACGGAATCGTTTGGTAAGCCGGAACCACCACCCGACGCGGCATCAATGCTGTTTTCCCGGTCTCCTCCGTCACATACCTCGTTTCTCAGCATGCCGACGTTTAGCACAAATACCAGCAACAAGATTGGCGCAGTCTCCGACACCTACGCAGCTTTTTCGCTGGAGTCTATCGCGCCTCCTGTCGTCCACCGGGCTGAATTGCCTGAGAACGCGCCTTCGAGCAACTTCGAAGGCAAGAGTCTCGGTCCGGGGAACTGGACGGATGGCAAGGCTGATTCTTCGCCAGGGCCATTTACAAGCGACGACTATGGAAATTTCGCATCACTTGCTCAGCAGCAGCAGCCGGAAGAAGAAGCAAACCCTACCACCACGAAACAGCCCGTCACAGACAATGCAGACTCACCATTGCGTTATTTCCCCCGGGTACCAGCTACTACTATCTCGGACGAGTATGCCAGTTTCGCTAGTTTAGCGTCCACATACGCGGACGAATCGCAACAATTGGCATCACGAGATCAGCAAACCATCTCAATGTCAAGGTCACCGACTTCTACGGGGCAACCAAGTTATGCTGCTAATACTGGAGCTTACGGAGCTTTCGCGAGCGTAGCAGTAACTAAACCATCAACTGCGGCTCCAGGTGATGATGCTTCACCCAGTAGCGGACATCTTCGTTCAAGCAAACGCGATACACCTGTTTCCAGTGACTACGGCAGCTTTGTCTCGTTTGGCAACGAGCTAGAAGAGAAACGGGCTCAATGGGAGCAGTCACTCGGTGCCCCGCCTCCACCTGTGACACCGAGAGGTGACTACCAAAACATCTCTCGGGATACCGATATCTATGGCGACTTCGCTTCCTTATCAGTTGGCGAAAACAATGCGCCAACTCGAGCGAAAGTGCCTCCACCGAAATCGACTCCGACTCGATCGACCCCCACAGCAGCCCCAAACTCGGACGTATACGGCTCATTCGACGGGACAGCGTCCATTCCGCCTGTCAAGACAACTCCGGTCACTTCAGCGCTGGATGAGCTCAACGTCGGAATGGAATTTTACAAGCAAAAGCGGTTGGACGACGCACTACTCCGCTTCATGTTGGCACAAGAAATGGCTCGTGCAACGGGAGACCAAGTCGTGGAAGCGCGCGCGCTCGGCAACCTAGGAACCGTGTACCTAGACAAGAAAAACCCGCACCAGGCTGTACGTTGCTACCAGCAGTGTTTGGATATTACACGAGCTATTGAAGATACCAAGCGTGAACGCACTATTCTCAATAACCTGGTGCTAGCCCTTGTGGCGAGTGAGAACTTTGAGCGTGCGCTTGCCTGTTGTCAAGTGCAGCTGGAGACTACCACAAACGCTATTAACCGACGCAAGATTATTTCTCGAATGAGTTTGCTTCGCGAGAAAATGGCTCGCCAAGCTACCTCGTAACAAGCACTACAAACTGTGATGTTGGTTGTATGACAAGCTTTGTGTTCCTGCTTGGTTATATATTATCTTATTGCACTTCGACAAGTAGGGCTTTGGATTACAAGGCTACTGATGCCTGCGTCACTGCTCCTGATGGATCGTGAGGTGAGGGTGCCACAACGACTGCAGCAGGAAGCGGTGGAAGTGCCTCGAAGAAGAGCTGGTCCAATGACAGTCGCACTTCTCCGGAGCTGGGAGGCTTAACTGGATGACTGCCAATGCTGTCACCCCCTTGAAGCTGTTGCAGCTGCTCAAACTCGTCCACAGCTACTTCGTGGTCTAAGAGCTCTTTCCAGTCGCTAGCGAACGCCTCCCATTCGTCCTGGCTGCACAGTAACTCTTCCGAGCGACTCGCCTGAAGTAATTCCGGTAAGATGTTGCTGCCGTCGGATGCAGGTGTCTTGCAGCGTCTGGTTCTCTTCAAACTAGTGGCAAAGCCCACATGCAGCAATACCTCTACCTGCTCAGGACGCTCGGTAGTCTGCGCGACGGAAGGCAAAAAGCCAATACCTCGAATCACGCACCGTAGATCGGCACATGCCAACGCGACGGCGTATACACGGCAGCAAAGCGCGCAAATCTCTGGGTGCGACTCGGACACGAACGAATAAAATGACGATACATCGGTGTAGTCGCTTGTCGTCTCGGCATCAAAAGGGAACTGCCGAAGCTGGTACGAATTGAGGATCCCTTCAATCTTGTTGCTGGGAATCGGACCCAGTAGCGTTGACCCATTTGCTGTCTGACCCTGGCTGTCGTGTGGTTGGCAAAACCAGCGTTGGAAGTAAAGCTGAAAGTAGGAGGCCACAGCCTTCCACTGCAGCGCAGTATTGCTCATGTCAAGACGTCCGGTATCCATGTGGAAGTCGAACACATATGCAAGTACCATCGTTGGGAGATCATAGCGCTGCCACATACCGTCCAAAATCTCGTGAAGCCGCTGAGCCACCACCGTCGTATTCCCCCCGTTGCTTGTCGATGACGAGGACATGTCAGCCGATTCTGCCAGGGCGGCATACTGTTGGCTCATGCGGCCTAGCTGGTACATGACATGGGCGAGGGTGAGCCCCCCATGCACAGTGGTCGCACATTCATCATCGTTGTCGTATGTACTGTTGATCTCGCCCAGCTTCGGTTTCACCCGGAAAACGAGACTATATGCTTCTCGCAGCGGGGCCAACAGCACTGCCAGCTCTCGTAACGTTTTCCAGAGTTGTGCATTGCCGCCTAGAACAAGTTCGCGGAGTGCCAACGGAGCTAAAGGGGCGCCTCTCTCGTCTTGACTGGAACACAACGCGGTGATAGCGTCGCTGTAGTGAAGGGCTTTCGTGAGGCAAACCACGAACGAAAACCAGTGTTCTCTTGTCGGAAGGGGAATTCGAGCATCGTTTTCACCGGATATGGCGCGCAGTGACGCCTGCAGCCGCGCATTGGAAAAATATGCCGCCAGCTCCACAAGCTGCCCTACTGCATCGCAGTAAGCCTCGTGCGTAAGAACGCTGCCAACCAGCGACGTGAGCAGCGCAGACATACAAGGGACAACCAGGAGAGAGCGCCAGCTTTCACTGCGACACACCCTCTTCGCTGCACTGAGTCCTTCGGCAGAGTCGGCCACAATCCCCATGACGCAAATATTCTTGTCATTCAGCTCCTGTAAAACATCCTCAATGGCGTCAGCGAGCGGAAGCAATTGAGCCGGACGAAGCAGCGCCATCGGAGATGAACTCTCATTGTCGTCACCAGTGGGGGCATGCTGTGGGATATGTCCCCCTAGGTCCTCTACGCGTACACACGCAGCGTCTCCGTTCGAATTAACCAGCGTGAACGCCACCACGTGCTGCAGGTCCAGCGTGCACCACGACGTAATACTCAACGTGAGTCCACTTTTAATCGTCGAGTTGAGCATGCCTTCCTTCACACGATCCAACTGACTCTGGGCCAGTTTCGCAGCAGTCTCCTCGAGGAACGTCTGGCCCCCCACACTGCTGATCACTTCGTCACTGTCGACCCTTGCAGGGATCAAAACCTGCAGCAGCTCCTGGAACTCGCTCTTCTGAAATGCCGACAGCGGGATCCCCGCAGCCACCGCAGCCTGCAACACGCTCATCCTCCACCTCGCCACGGCGTCCGCCTGTTCTGCTGCGTTGTCGCTGTCCGTGCGTCCGCGCTTGGTGGACATGGTCAAGAATCCTCCGCCACTCTTGGACGTCGCTATCTTGTCCATCTCAGCACCTCCATTAGTGTCCACATGCGTGAGACGAGGCATGTCCACTGTTGCGTCCTCCAAAGCTGCACTCGCCGTCCTCTTGCCAGTCACCGGAGTGTCCTCCGTCTCCGTCTCCGTGCCTGCAGATGCAGCGAGGACAGCAGCTGCGTCGTCCGCTGTCGTGTGCTGCGTCTCGTGCATGGCCGCAGTGGCAGTCGCAGCAACTGCCACCGCGTCCAAGAGTAGCACTTGGTCGTCGTCGTCGTCGTTCACGGCGTCCTCCAGTCGACTGCTGCTGCTGCAGTCGTTGCCACTATTGCCGTTCGCATGCTTCTTGGTGTGGGCACTGCGCTCGCGTCGTCCGCAGAGCTCTTTAACTGTATCCACCACTTTACGAGGACAGTTGGGACAGCTCTCCAAGTGTCGGAGCATGTCCGAGGACACCCCGCGAGTAGGCGGCACCTGGTCCGCGCCGTGGCGAGCCACGCAGTAAGAGCAATAGGCGTGGTAGTGGTACCGGTTACGCTTCTCCCCGCGGTGGAAGTGCGCCCACAGAGGGTGCACAGGCCGCCCCGTGCGCTTGAGCGTCGCCGGTGTGGCGTCCATTATTGTCTGGTTACGCTTGGAGGGGTACGGTCTATCCAATTCCCGTTTTAGTGACATGTGTTAAATTAATGAATCCCCATTTTAGTGACTATTTGACACTTTCTTCGACTCTTCATTCAGCATTATCCTCGTCCTCGTCCGGCTCCTCGTCCAGTCCGTCCGTCGTTATGGAGAACGCAGCGCCAGCTCCTTCGTGCTCTGTGTCGGGCTCGCAGAGACGTAACCGCGCGGCGGATGCTGACACCGACTCGGCCAATCAACAGGCGGCAGGCGCGCAGCAGCAGCCCGAGCACGACATATTCGGCGGTGCGTGTCCATCCAACCTCTCGTTGTCTGAGGTTACACTCGTGTATCTGACAGGTTACGTGCTGCACAGACTGGAACCTCAACACCTTCATGATGTTCATGCTGCTGCTGCACTTCATGCAGTACGCCATGCGCCAGCCCTGCGGCTGCTAGAGCTCTCAAGGATGACCCATCTCAGGTCTCAAGTGCCCAAATGTGCTGAGAGCCACACACCCACTCCCCATAGTTGTCGTTCCATGTGTACTCTTCTCCTTACGTTTTTTATGTTTGGGTGCGGCCTGTACCCTTGAAAACACAATACACGCGCACCTTCTACTGTCTGTTGGGTACCTTAGAAGCATTTGCGGTCCAGGATGGCCTCGTGATACTCTTCCCACTCCTGCTTGGTGATGTGGATGTCGCGGAACGTGTCGAGCGATGCAAACATGGAGCCGCCGACCCATGCGGCGATCTTGCGTTGCGAGTTGTAGCCTCGTTCCCGAACGACTGGATCCGGGATGACGTTGACGTTGACGTTGCTGCCCCCTCCAGAGCTCTGCAGAACGGACTGGAGCTCGTCCTGGAAGCGGCGCGAGAAACCAGGAAGCATTGTGGTGCCCCCAGCGAGCACTACAGCGTTGAGCAAATCGGTCTGCAGATCCTTGTCGCACATGGCAATGCTGGCCGCCGCACACTCGTGCAGTCCTTTATCCGGCCGCAACGGGTGCTCATCGCCTAGCTCCTGTGGTTTGAAGAGCACTTCTGCGGGCATTGTCTGGGTGTGGCGATCTACTTGCAGTATGGTCCCGTCGGGCAGTTCAAACGGCTTGCTTGCTTCATCCTGCTGATTCTGACCCCCTTGCTGGCTGATGCTGTTCCCCATCGCACAGGACGACTCCTTGATTTCGTCGATCGTGTGCAGTGGGAACGAGTGGAAAGATACTCCGCGCTTGGATAGCAGCAGGTGAAGGCGGTGGCTGATGTCCATTCCCCCAGCATTGTAGTGTAGTGCAGCGTGAGGCAGCGCGTAGCCCTCGAAGATGGGGATGGCGTGGCTCGATCCGTGACCCACCTCCACTACGAGTCCGCGAGTGCGCCCCGACGCGAACAGTGACAGCACGCACTGCTGCATAAAGTAGAAGCCGCAGACCTTCTGGGACTCAAACATGAGCTGCGCCATGCGTTCCTGCTGCTTCTTCGGCCCCGACGGCGAACTGATGCACAGCACTGGCAGTGCCGCAGTCTCCGGGTCCACTCGCAGCTCCTGCGAGAAGACAAACTCCCACGTGCGCTCCAGTGCATCCCAGTCATCCACGATGCCGCGGTTGATCGGGTTCGATAGCTCCAGGAAGTCTCGATACATCTGAGTCTCAGCCCCCACAAACGTCTCGCGGTCGCGGAGCTCGGCCTTCCAGTTCGGCGCCTGGCTCGCAAACCACTCGGGGTTCTTCACTCGCCCTGTGCATGTCGTGAACGTCGTGCGCGGCGTGTCTTCGCCCGAAAATCCCGCCTTCAAGCAGCCCGAGCCGTTGTCCAGCACGATCGCCTCCATACCGCCACTGCAGGAAGATCGACCTGATCTCAAATGTAGCACAAATGTAGCCATCTGCTCACGACCTTTCGTGTTGAAGATTTTCAGCCAATGAAAAGGGGCGGGGCAAGTATGACGCAGGTCTTCGAGAGCGAGGCGTGCCGCGTCTGGACGGGGGCCCTGGGCGCGCCCCTGCACGCCATCGAAGACGCGGAGCTGCGCGAGCTGGACGTGCTCCCTTTCGGTCTCCAGATCTGGGTAAGTGTGCAGTCTGATGCCGCTTCTGTGAACGCCCAGCGCTCTCGAAAACAAGGTCTTTATTTGGTCAAAAGCCCGGGGATTGGTACCAATTCAACGCAATTCGAGCAGAATTCGAGTCTTTTCCTGCCAGTTGCAGCCTTATCCTGCTTCTCGCTGTACATGTGAGACCTATTTTGCATTGATTTGAGCATATTTGGGCAAGTACTTGACGGTTTGATACTTCTGCCAGTCCTTCGCCCTTCGTGTCGAGTGTTCTCGTGGTGCTGGACGTGGATGATGCGTGGCAGCAAGGATATTTCTTCGGTCGTGTACGACGAGCAGAGTCGAGAGCAGAAGCACTGCAAACGGGCGACGGAGGCAATGGCAGAGAAGGGTTCTACGACACTGAAGTTGCGGAAGAGCTCTTGGCTGCGTTGCACACGGCGTTCCCTAAAGTCCCGCTTTCAAGCTCTGCGAAAGAGTGTCTTGCTAAGCGGGAGATAAGCGGACGTGCGGCTGGGAATAATAAGCTTGGTCACATGGTAAAACGCAGAAAAACGATGTCTGCTGAAGCGTTTTACGGAGCGGGGACACCGAAGTCGACACTTCCAGGGTCTTCGGACGGCCGTGCATCGGATAACAGTTGGCGATCATTTTATGAGAAGCTGCAGTTCAGAGTCTCGCACTCGCTGATGTGTCAGCTTGAAGGTACGGCGCCGATTTCGTCCTCGTTTCCGCGCCAGCACGAAGCTTTCGAGTTCGCTGATCAAGTTGCTGCCCTTCGGAGACGAGTGAAAGATACTTACGTCGGGCGTGACGACGATCGTGTACCCCGTGTGTTTTCATTTGAGAGTGCTGGTGATGGCAAACGCCGCTTCCTCGTTGCGAGCTTTGCCGAGTTCTGGAAGAACTATAAGAAAACTCGAGTAGATCAACGCCACGTCTACGAAATTATCCGCGAGGGTACACCCTGTCGACTTTACTTCGATCTGGAATTCAAGCGTGCAATCAATTCCCACGTGGATGGCGATACGCTGGTGGACCGGCTAGTGTCCTTGCTCCAACTTCAGCTTTATGTAAGGACTAACCCACTGTACAACATCGAACACTGACATATCCTTCCTGATGTGACGTCGGTTTTGCAGCGCAGGTATGGAATTCACGCGCGCCACGGAAGTATTTATCAATTGGACTCGTCAACGCCTGCCAAATTCAGCCGCCATCTCATTGTAAGTGACCATTAAACGGTCACAAATTTTGTGTTGGATGCTACTACATGTAGTACCTGTACATGCTTATTTACTGGGATCGCTAACTGTTTTGTTTTATAGTTTCACCTACCTGGTGGCGATCTCTTCGTGGACAATCTTCATGCCGGGGCAGTACGTTCACGCTCGATTCGCTTTCAATGATCGATCGATATACATGTAACATCTGACATTTTTGCTTCTGAAAAGTTTGTGCGTGAGTTTATTAGCGACCTCGTGGCATTCAGTGACGCTGACCTTGATGATCAGGAAGCACACGACCTATATACGCCATTTCTCATCAACACGGAGAGTCAAGATGACCGCGTCGACAAGAAACAGCTCTTCATTGACACGGGTGTATACACTCGAAACCGCATGTTTCGCGTGCTAGGATCGTCGAAGTTCAAGAAGAATGTAATCTTACGCCCGCTCAACACTTCGATTTCAACACCGGACGAGTTGAATCAAGAGTTGTTTGTGAACACGCTGATCTGCCCGTATCCGTCGATAGAAGCAATGGACCTAAACCAGCCGACCAAAAGTTGCCGACTGCTACGTTGTGAGCCATCTCCTACAGCGTTGGGGCGCAGCCGGCGTTTTACAACTCTCAGATCTAGTTCCAAGACTCTCCCAAGCTCGTCGGTAGAATGCCGACGCTCAATTTATCCGGCATTAGACACTTTCATTCGCTCCATAGCTACCACTGGCGGCGTTCAAGGCGAGATTCGTGCAATTCAAATGCTGATGACGAACAGCTCCGCGGTGTTAGCTGTTCTACCGGGTCAGCAGCTCGACGAAGGGCCATCTGAGGACACGACTACAGCGGCGCAAGCGTACCCGTGGATGATCATTTATCACATGGCACGTAATCGTTGGTGCGCGAACATCCGACGACCGCACAAAAGCAACAACGTTATGTTCATCGTGGACATCGATCAGCGTGTATTCTATCAGAAGTGTCATGATCCATCCTGCCAAGCGATCGACTTCAGGTACGTCGAAACAATCTCCAAGTATTGTTGCAACCTCGTAACATCGTAACATATTGTTTGTATGTAGGTCACCATCGCAACCGCTTCCTTCACACATAGATCTCAGAGCGGAGGTGGCTGTAATCGCTGATTGACTCTGTCGGGGGGGGTACAAGACGAACAAGATTGAGCCGAGTCATTTTGGTTACTTGCCTACTACGATTTTTTCACCCTGCAACAAGTCAACACTACGGAAATACTTGCACTGCGGCAACGATGGCGGAAGAGATAATACCAACGAGGCCGATTGCAATGCTGAGCGTGGGTAAAAGTTTCATGAGCAACCAACCCCCTCGATCGTCGTCGTCGTCGCCTACGGTCAATCTCAAGTGGCACACAGCTGGAAGAATGAACAAGAGGGAGATCCCTCCTATTGCACCGGTCGCACACATTGCCTTAGCGATGGTGTATCGCGTGAAGATCGCGATCTGTGCGAGTGCGAGCACGGCTAGAGCAGTGGCTAGACTGCTTTTCCAGCCGAAACCGGATTGGGTTATAGTGACTCCTTTGCGAGCTCCAGACTTGCGTCGCCCTGCATAGCTTCTGGATCCAGTCTGAGACCAAAACAGAATATCGTCTTCTTCAGCGTGAAGAGAATAATTTGTTCGCCAGAAGAACAGGAATGTGTGCCGGGAGACGACGACCTACAATATCCAAAACAACCACATCATTCTATCAGCCCATAGCAACCAATTCAGCCGAGAGATCATGAATTACCTCAAGCGCAATGCATACGATGGAGCAGAACGGTATCATGATCCAGTACGCCCAGCTATTCTTTGAAGGCAGATCTCCCCCAGTGCTGATGTAGTTTTGCAATACATCGGCTCGAGTATCGGACAAGAAGGACAAATATCCGCCGACACCAAACCCAAGCGCCCAGAAGATCGATATGAGTGTAGAACCGATGGATAGGCCAGCGAATCGACCGATTGAACGCCTCTGGAGGGCGTAGAAGGAGTGGAATACGTGATGCGGACTCGCAAACGCAGTCGCTAGAATCGCCATCGAGTGACAAACTGCCACGTGCATCGTGAAGTAGTCGCTTGTAATTCCTCTCGAGAACAACGACACGTCACGCTTGTGGAGTGCAGGTGTGTTCACCAGGACAAAGAAGCAGGCGACAAACAATGACAAAGCAACCATAATGCATGACCGCTTCAATTTTGGATGAGACGACCACGCCAGACAGAAAGGAATCACCACTCCGATAGTCTGTAGACAAGCGATACATTTGTAAGTCAGCATGGCAACCAAAATGGCATCACCCAAGCCGGCAGCAACTTACCAAGAGTTCAGCAAACCGCACACGATCTCTGAGGAACCAGACCATCGACGGATACTTGGTTGGTGAATCCGGCGAGTCAATGTCTTCCGACGTCAAACCCATTGCCTGACTGAGCAGCACTGGCAAGTCTTGGAAGAGGATAGCAAAATACGTCGCGATGAGGCCACCTGATACCGTGAGCTGAAGGAACCCCGACGCGATTGCACCCTTTGCACCGAAGGCCATTGCAGCAAGTCCATGCAGCGAGTACACACCGTGGGAGATGCCAAGTTGGATGAGTCGCAGTCTCAAGGCACACGCCACGAACGCAAAGATTGGTAGCAGCACGAGAGTGAGCAGAAATCCACCCAGCAAGAAGACGTAGGGCAGCACGAGTGCCGTCGGGCCCACACACCCTGCAGCCTGAACAATTGCAACGTGAAGAGCGGAGCAGTCCCCCGGTGCCAGATCACTGAGCTCTACAAACGCGTCTGGCCCTCCAAGCAGGTCCTCTTCGTCTGCTCCGTGTCGAATACCTCGACCATCGTGGATTGTGTAGGCAGACGCTTTGGACCCCGACTTGATGGTGGCGTAGGCGCGACTAGACTTCGACGATCTCCCCATGCAGCTCGAGCAGCAAGCGCTCAGACCAGAAACGTCGAGTACTGTTGGAAATTAATCGACACCTTTTCGGTGCGCGATCTTGTTCGTCGCGATCTTAGACGCAGTGCATGGCGTCCGTCCATCAGCGGCCCTTTGTGGTGTTGAGCAGGTCAGCGAACCAGATCGTTAAATCATGTGTCGTCAACGACGGGGACGAACGGCGGCGCTGCTTGTTGTGCTGCTTGGTGCTTCGGTGTATGCATCTGCACTGCCAGTAGATGTGGCGACGGGAGACGCAGCGTTCCAGATCGTGGCGGCTTTCGAGAGCGTCCCGGACGAGAACACGACGGAGCTTCTGGACGAAGTTGTGATGCCGGCGTCACTGGAAACTGAACGAGCGGTGCCACCGCCACCAGCAGAGGACTCGGAGCCGCGTGATTTGAGACCCGTCGACGTGTCAACAGAGAAGCACCACCACACAAGTAGCCTCCCCGTGCCCTATGGAGGGGCATTTGTCGCCGTGGAAGCTGCAGCTCTTCTCGTCGGTGGAGCTGCGATCATCGTTCTACTCATTGCCAAGGTGAAAGTAAGTTCTGCGGTGATTCAGTACGAGTACGACGAAGGTGCGGTGCATGACTATTTGCACGCAGGTTGGTTGAAGAGACCTTCTGACTCGTTTTGCTCTCGTCTTCACCTGTGCTGAAGACATTGATCCGATGCTGCAATCACTTCTGTACAGCGATATGGACTACGCCGCCATCTAGGCCGAACAAGAACACTGCAGTGCAGTCTTGTGCATGTTTCATGATGCAAAATCCAGTTCCGTGTTTCAGGTTAGATTCGAGCCATCAAGGCCGAATGCCTCCTTGCTGTTTTGGTACACTGCGACCGCTAGATCATCAATCGCTACTTCTCGAATCTCTGCTGCGCTCTTTAGCGCGAGTTTCACCAGTGCTGGTTCGTTTATACCGACAGAGTCCTCCTGCAGCAGCAATGGAGAGCCAACAACTTGCCGCACCTCGCCATCAAACACCTTCTCAACATGCTCGACAGAGGGAGCTTGGTCAGGGGCATCCGTCTCGAGTAATAGCGCTCCAAGCGGCATTTCCTTACAACAAGTAGCAGCTTTTTTTGTTCGCGGATCTGTCAACTGCTTGGCGTTCAACGAGAAAAAGACCCTCGTACCTCGAAGCGCCAAGAACGACCGCATCATATCCGGTGGGCCGCTGTACGAGTGAAACACCAGAACCGGCGGTAGTTGGCCTTCTCTACGACCGACAGCCAGCAGTATCTCCAAAAGCTTGCCATAGCATCCCACACAATGCAGAACGCAAGTTCGCCCCAGCTCAGCCGCCAGAGCCAACTGCGCTTCGAACACCACTACCTGCACCTCCATGGGCACCTGCCGCCCTCGAGCGCTCTTGCACAACCCGATCTCTCCCACCTGCACCAGACAAAATAAGTAATATTTCAGTAAGTAAGTAAAATTCAAGGTCAAGGCAACTTCAGGTTGAAGTTGGATTAGCTAGTCCTACACTCGCTCCAGGATGGCGCCTCAATGTGTCCCTAAGTGGCTTCAGACCCTCATCCGAATCTCCCAGCGACAACTTGCCCGCCCACCACGGGTGAAAACCAAAAGCCGGCACGATCGTGAGTGAAATGTCCTGAGCTGGCAGCTCCATGAGCTGCTCCAGAGCTCGCCAGTCTTGTTCGTGTGTGGCGCAGGACACGACGTGACTCACACGAGCATTGCGTGCCCTGGAGAGCACCCCGTCGAACTTGCGACGACTCGATGGAGAGCTGGCAGACCACAGGCGATCGTCATGCAAGTGGCAGTGCGCATCAAAGAGCGGCAGCGTCATGACGCAGCGGCGAAGTGTCGCGACGGAGGGGGTGAAGTGGTGGTGGTGCTGCATCCAAAATTCAAAAAAGTGGGTTTAGGGGTTGTATAACCTCTGTAACAGCGTATAGTTTCCTGTCAAAACGCTTAAAAATCATTTGAAGCCCATCATAACAAATGAGTGGGAAAGCGACCAAGCTCCGCGCCGTGTGGGGGCTCAACGAGGAGCAGGTGCTGCTGGAGCTGTTCGAGAAGGCGCGACAGGACACCACGGCGCGCACGGGGCGCGGCGTGAAGACGCAGACATGGGCGAATATCGTCGAGGAGCTTAACGAGCGGTGCAAGAGCTCTTTTGTGGTTGGTGAGTCATGTCATGTTTTCATTAGGAAAAATAAAATAGAAGCCCAAATACCTATTCCCTTGTTGGAAAGAAAACTAATCGTTGTATTATCTTCTCCTAAAAACAGAGCAGATCAGGTCCAAGTACTCGCGTCTCATGATCGACTACGACCTGTTCCAAGAAGTGGGTGGAGAGGGGTCTCTTAGTGAAGAAGAGTGGGAGAAAATTATCGCCGAGAAACCCGAGCACGCGTCGAGACTCCGTCAATTCAAAGAGTCGGGCTGCCCCCACCTCGAACTTTGTCGCCGCATTGCCGAGAGCAAAGGGGGAGCAACTTCGACTGCTCCACGAGCGAAGCGGGCGACCCCGGCGGACAATGGTGCACAGAAGGCCAAGAAGGCGTGTATTGAAGAGGCCCACAATACTGGGGGATGGAACCTCTACAAGGAGAAGTTGCTGCTGTTCCTGTGCTGGAGAGCGAAGGGCGAGCCGGGGTTCTTCACGGACGGATGGGCTGAAATGACTACGCGACTCAATGAGTACTGCACGACCAACTTCACTCTGAGTATGCGCAGTCGTGGGTTGGGTTGGCATGTTGATATGTTCTGGATGCTGATTTATTTTGTTGGTATGACGTTACGCAGAGGAGACCAATGCCAAGTACGTTGAACTGATGCAAAACTACAATCAGTTTAAAGCTGCGACGGGGTTCTCGGGAGATCTGGCTTCGATCCCCAAGAGCGACATGGAGTGGGAATACCTCATCCGAGGCCGCCCGCAGCATTATGTCAAGCTCGAGAAGTTCAAGGAGGCAGGCGGTTTCCCACACGCTGAGATCTGCAGCCTGATCAAAGGTACGTCGGAGCGTCTTCGTGATAGCAATCACATGGAGCAACGACTAAGTTTGTGTACCACCGAGCAGGAGACACACCGCCCAACGGAATGGGCCCAGCTAGTATAAGCGAGTATTTGTCGACCGGAGCTCTGCAGATCCCGAATCCAGCCAGAAACCCCGTTATTCCCAACCAGGCCCAGTCTTCAGCCCACGCGATCGCAAGTGCGCAGGCTTCACTGTCGGCTAAAGCTCTCTCGTACCTGTTGCCAGCAACGGCAAACATGATGGCTGCCGCGAACGGATCTGCGGCAGGATCTGTACCGGAGGTTGCTCCGCCAGCTGCCTCGGCGCCGGCCGTCATTACACAGGAGCTGCACGACAATCTCAACATGTTCCTGAAGACTGCCACGGCGTATCTCGTGATGCTCATCAACGACCACAACCAGGACAGAGAGCTGTAGTTCAGCCGTCAGCTATATCCTTCTGTCTCCGTATCGTGTAGGGTGCACTTGGAGCATGTCTCGTTTTCCAGGGTTTAGTTTTCCTTTCAAGTACCAGTGATAATAATCGTGTTAGCGACGCTAAGTTAGCGTCCACAAGGACATTCCTTCATTCATTTGTAATGAATCATTACGTCATCCCCTCTCAAACATCATACTGTACATGAGTCTATGGAACAGCTTAAAATATCTTTTGATGCCTCTCATTTTCGAAAACAGAATGAGCGTCAAAGTGAAGCAGGAGTGGGGGAAGCAGCGCGCCGTGTGGAGCCTCACGGAGGAGCAGGTGCTCATGGATCTCTTCGGCAAGGCGCGCCACGACCCCGAGATGCGCACCAAGAAGGGCCTCAAGCCGCGCGGCTGGGAAGCCGTCGTCGAGGAGGTCAACAACCGCTGCAACAGCACCTTTAACATCGGTATGTTTTATTTTTTTTCTAACTGTAACAACGAAAACACCATATTTTATTAATATTTATACTATGCTACACAAAATGATGAACAGACCAGCTCAGGTCCAAGTCCTCGCGCCTCATGATGGACTATGAACTGTTTGAGGACGTTGGCGGCGAGCGCTCGTTGACCGAGGAAGCTTGGGACAAAGTGATCGAGAGCATGCCCGAGAATGCGAAGCGGCTGGCCCAGTTCAAGGAGTGCGGCTTCCCTCTTGCAGACATCTGCCGCCGTATCTCCCTGGGCAAGGAAGAGCTGCCAGAAGCCCGACCTTGGGCCTCTTCTGTGGTGGGTACGAAACGACCGAGTCCGTCGGACGAGGAGCTGCCAGAAGCCAAGAAAACGCGGGACGATGTGAAGACGGGGGTGGGCGGCTGGGGGATTCGAGAGGAGAAGCTGCTGATGTTCCTGTGCTGGAGAGCAAAGACGGACAAGGAGAAGTTCGTCGAGGAAGGCACCGAGCCATGGCTTGAAGTGACCAACAAGCTCAATAAGAACAGCCAGATCAACTTCAACCAGGGTACGTAAGGTGGGTGCGTGTGGAATGCTCATCAGTAGTTCTAGCTGTGTTTATGACATGGCGGTGTGCAGAGCAAGTCAAGAGCAAGTACTTGCAGGTGATGCAAGAGTACGAACAGTTCAAGCGCGCGACTGGATTCACCGGCGCTACTGGTACGGCTCCGAAGTATAAGAAGGACTGGGAGTTGCTCATGAAAGAGCGCCCGGACTGTTCGGTGGAGCTCGAGAAGCTAATGAAAAAGGGCGGCTTCCCGCATGTCGAAGTGTGCAGCCTGATCAAAGGTTCGTTAGTGCATCTGTGCCAACTCGATGCCCCGACATAACTCTTTCGCCCTGACATTATATACTCGCGTGCTTCATGTTTGTTTGCTATATTACAGGAGACAAGGCTACCGACAACGTCGAGCCTGCAAGCGTTACCGAGTACCTGGCGACGGGCGCACTGCAGCAAGCGACACCAGTTGTCGCCCCCGCTGCTGCCGCCGTGGCGCCGGCTGTCTTCACCCAGGAGCTCCATGACAATCTGAACATGTTCCTGAAGACAGCCACGGCGTACCTCGTGATGCTCATCGATGACCACAACAAAGGAAGCGGGATGTGACGCACCAGTTTGCTCGCATTGCCCGGATGTAGTCACGGTCACGGGATCGTGTGCTCAACTTCAACTGCTGTATGTTTTCAGTGCTGTGTGTTCACGTGGCGATCAACAACGGCTTTCGTTTGCAATTTGGCGCCACACTGCGAACTGCGTACATTGGTACATGTATTATCTAAGTTGATTCAATCTTGCTAACGACCATTTTGAATGCTCTGCAAGTGAATGTCTTGAAGGGACAACCGCGGTAAAGTAAAGTGCCAGTTTGAAGATGGGCTCCAAAAAGACACCCTATTTTACCAACACAACACCCGTCTGACCGAATATTCAGCTTTCCCAAATAGTCGCAGCAACAGTGGGAAATCCGCCACCCTCCTCTCCGTAAAGTCCGCACACCCGCCGCACCCCGCTGTTTCCAAGCCTATCATCGAGAGCTCACGGTACTTCCCTCGTCCATCACCGCGTTCAGCAAAAGTCCGTTACACACCAAATGTTTTGACCAGCTACCGTCAAAGTCTCCACTATCTCAATTGACATCCCTGCGCATGATGTCTCCAGGAAGACGCCGCGACGGCGACGGCGACGGCGCGGCCGCG
>JAIKVD010000286.1:0-23395 GCA_024679075.1 Phytophthora uliginosa | reverse complement strand
TTTTGTGTTTGAGAAACCGAATGGTCACTAAAGCGAGCTAGCTCGAGAATCGATCAAGGAGATACCAGTCCACTTAGCCATGCAAGCCAGCCCACCGTCGCCGTCGCCGTCGCCCACGCAGTCGCTGCGCGTGCCTCCTCTACCGGGAAGCCTGCCCGCCAGCGCGCTGTCTCCGACGCCTGCACGTTGCCATGATCCGCCTCCTGCAGTGCTGCTCGTGAGTATTCACAATCAGTGGATATCCGTGTAGCAGGCGACGGCAACGATTGAGCCGGCATCTATGCGGATGACATCTTGACGGAGAGTGTCAAAGTGGACCGCATGCTAACCCATTTCTTAGAAGACATGAGCCCCCCCTCCACCCTAAAGCTGCTAAGCAAGCTCGTAGCGAGCACCGTGCAGTAATAAAGCTGCTAAGCAAGCTTGCAGAGAGCACTGCCAAGGCTGAGAAGGAGAATAGCGATCGTCGTGCCTCAACCACGAAAAAAGTGGCCGCAGCTACGAAAAAGCGGAAGACAGAGAACGCACAGACCACTACAGTCTAAAGCCGGATGGTAGCTACGGTGTGCCTTGGATTGTTCAATTTGATACTAATGTTATATGATTTCTAGATGGTCCCATTGGAAGCGCACAATGATTTTACCCTAAGTCAACCAAAAAATAAAAATCGAGTTTTTGGTCTGAGAAGGGAGATAATTTTTTCAAGGGACCATAACTTTGTCGGTTTCGACTTCTGTAAAACGCACGTGGGTTCATTAGAAAGAGGCGACGTCCCTCTTTTAATGGTGTGCCCAAATCGCGATTCGTACTTAGGTTCATTAGTATTCTTTTGTTTGACGCCGTCTCATATAT
Source organism: Phytophthora uliginosa (assembly GCA_024679075.1). Classification (NCBI taxonomy): domain Eukaryota; phylum Oomycota; class Peronosporomycetes; order Peronosporales; family Peronosporaceae; genus Phytophthora; species Phytophthora uliginosa. Next base: position 22,543 of record JAIKVD010000286.1, on the reverse strand, counting down.
GATATTTTACTGCAATCCGATGTTTGTACATGTATTTCGAACTGCGAACCCCCCCGGGCGCGTCGTCCGGGTCCCCCAATACATTTGACTTAACTCAGATCAGCGATTGGGCGGTCGGGGGCTCCTTGCTGGACCATCTTGTTGTTGACATATTACATGATGATCGCGGAACGTCAACAGCACTACCTGTGTTGGTAACCCCCGGTTTCGGTGGGCGTATTTTCGGTGGATTTAGGCCAGGTCAGACCATGCGGAAAGCTGGGGTGGGACTGATCCGCGCGGCGGGGGCTTACCTGCTTCCTTCGGACCTACACAACACGATGATGGATCTCTACACGCTGGTTACAAATACCCTCCCTCCCGTATTAGACTGGAATGAAGGCCAATGCTTGCTGAACATTCTTCCGCTCGCTGGCGCAGAGGCAGGAGCTCTACGTGGTGCGCTAAGACGGACGACCGGGGCGCCTTGTCTGGAATGGCTGCCTGTCTCTGAGATAGGCTATTTATTCCAATGGGCGGCTCCGCTGACACTCGGGCTGGAACCCCTCGACGCGAAAACCATAGCACCAGGGCGCCTTGTACAGGATGTGGTCCGGTGGGAACACTTACGTACAGGGCGGCTGGTTCTCCACAAACACACCGACGTAGACGGGGATGAGGTCTGCACATTGGTGATACACCTCTTGGCCCACTTCCCTGAATTAGTGTTCACTCCAACCTGCCCCGAAGAGCTCCGTTTGCAAGCGTCCCCTGGTGACCATCCCATGGTAGTCCATGTGGTTAATGCCCCAGAAGCTTCCCTGGAACCAAGCATCAGCATATCAGTCTCTGTAGGGGGACCGGTCCACAGTGTGACAGTCGCTTCACGGTTGGATGCTATTACCACACTCAACGCGTACGCAGGGGCAGAGGCACACATACATTCTATGCAGGCACACCCGCGCCTGAATCGGCTGGTTTGCCTGTGGAAGTAGAAACGCAAGTGGACGAAACCCCGACACGAATACAAGTCGGCGGTGAGATCAGCGATTATAGGTCGTGGCCGCGTCAAGGTGGCGGTGAAGTGGACTCAGGATCAAGGGCAGATTGCCAAGGCTATAGCACAGGTGTGCTGGACTGACATCAGGCGGATAACCGGCGCCACCGGGTGGGGTGAACAAATCCTCTATCGCCTAAAGTTGCGGGCCTTCAAATGGTGGGATTTCCACAGACGCATCCCCGGATGCCCCGTCGAGGAGTGCCTTCAGTCTCCCACCACAACAGCTCACACATTTTGGCACTGCCCTAACGCTGTAAGTTTGTGGACGGTATTCTACTCGCCATGGGTGGCACTGGGAATGGAGATTACGGAACAACGAATTCACCCCACATTCGGTCTGAAACTATTATATGTGCCTGTTGGGCTTTGGGAGTTCCTCGACGAGCTACATCGGCACGACACAGAGGAGACGCGCGGTAAGGTTCGTGGCCAAGTCCACCAACTCCTTCAGTGGTGCTGGACCCTGGGTGTCGTCACCACCCTGCAAGAAATATGGCGACGTCGATGCCTCTACCGTGAGAACCTGGAAGATACTTCGGCACATTCGGCCGCGGCCATCCTTCATGGACGGCTACTTTCTGCGTACCTGACGATCAGGTCCTATGCGACTGCCCCCTCCGCGCCCCCGCATCGCATCGCTGCGGCGAAAATCTGCTACCTGGCGCTGACCAGGGAGACGGAACACGATTCCTACATCCCCCGACCGATTAGCTCTGCTGAACGTCGTTTGCTCTTCTTTGATGGTGGGTCTCGCGGTAATCCTGGTCCAGGCGGAGCCGGCGCGGTCATTATTACTATGGGCGGCGGTACTCCTTCTCCTGCCATTTTGTGGATGGCTAGCGTATCGTACGCCACTCGCACCACCAACAACGTGGCAGAGTATCAAGGCCTCCTGGTAGGTCTGAGGTACGCTGCTAGACACCAGCTTTACGGCTTGAACGTCGTGGGCGACAGTCAGCTCATCCTCACGCAGTTAAGCAAGCGGCGGATTCCTAGATCACGACACTTACAAGGACGGTACGAACAATGCCGCATGCTGGCGGACCGGCTGATGGTTACGTCCTGGACGCACCACCTCAGACACTTCAACAAGATGGCCGACAGCCTCGCGAACATAGCCATGGATCTCAAGAAGAGCATCGAAATAACAGCGGCCGACATCCCCCGGTTGCCTCCGCATTGGGCTCCGGTGACCCAAGCCCTCCAAGGGGACATGGGCCACTGGTTAGACAACAATACGGATATGGAGGGGACCCTCCGACCTCCTACTCACTTCGGCGCCAAATAACACACGCGCATATGTTAGCATCGGGCTCGCCATAGCTAACAACCCCTCGGACGATCTGTAAGCGTCAGAGGGAGGGCATTCTCTTAGTCGTTAGTACCTCTAAATGCCCGAAATGTAACCTCACTGAAACAACAACAACAACAACAACCTTTCTGTCGTGCAATGGGTGTTCGTGAACGTGGGCGGCATTGTTCGTGGTAATGGCCCCTCAGTGGCCATGTTTGCAGCAGCAGAGAACGGTAAAGTTGACGTAGTGGAATGGCTTTACAAGCCGTACGGCGCAAAGTTAAAGGTTGAGCTGTTCCAAGAGCTTGCTGTTCCTACCGATGCTGGTGATGATGATGAGGAAGATATGATCCCAACAACAACTATGGATGCCGCAGCCAGAAATGGACACTTGTGCGTACTGAACGTTTTGAACGATATCGATTCAGTATCACGAAATAAGCAGAGGAAACGAGGTGGGACGTCAAAACGCACTCAAGTTCGGCAGGAAGGTCATTATCCTCGTTGTACGTCTTTTGCCATGGATGCTGCTGCCGCAGGTGGGCATTTAAACGTCGTAAAGTGGCTGCATTCGCATCGTACAGAAGGATGCACGATTGCTGTGATGACCCGAGCTGCAGGCAATGGGCATTTGGAAGTGGTGCAATGGCTGCATTCTCACCGCTCGGAAGGATGCACCACTGCGGCTATGGATAATGCCGCAACGCGGCGCTATCACGTTGAAACGTGTGAAGGCTCAAGCTGTGATTTGTGTTGTCTCAAACTAACACCGACTTCATTTCACGAAAACCAGCTCGAGATAATTCAATGGCTGCATATGAACCGTACTGAAGGCTGCACCACTGCAGCTATGAATGGAGCTGTAGCCAACGGTAATTTGACATTGCTGCAATGGCTGCGTGATAACACAGCAGCAGGATGCTCGCCTAAGTCGATGGTGTCTGCTGCACATCTGGGACGACTGGACATTATCAAGTGGCTTCAAAAATATTATCCGGAAGCGTTCACTCGTAAAGCTATGCCTAAAGCTGCGAGCCATGGTCATTTGAACGTGGTTAAGTGGCTATGTATGGACCAAGGTGCTGACGAGGCGATGCAAAAAGCAGCATCGCGAGGGCATTTACACGTAGTTCGGTGGCTTCTACCTTATTGTTCCAACCCAAATGCCCTCCTTTCAGCAATGAAGCTGGCGCATTCAAGGGAACATTTTGAGGTGATGTTACTTTTGGATGCCCAGCTAGGCAGTCACTACGATGGCAACGTTCTAAGAGAAATGATGTGTCATTGGTTTAAGTACCGTGATATTCAGCACTGGTTCGACGAGAAGTACCCACCACCTCCTGGACATGTCGATAGCGCTGTGTTGTCAGCTGTTTGACGGTCTGGATTGCATTGCAATTTACTAGCGCGAAGTTGGCACCTGTAAATATATTTTCGAATACGATGTTGTTCGTTACTGCGGTCCCGTGTTTCAGCGAGCCACTATGCAGGTGCCACACGTAGAAAATACTACTACATGTAACTTCGAAGTACTATGGACCAACCAACACCGCCATCCACGTGGTAATGCGTTTGGAAACATGGCTCATGCTGCGGCTCAGTATTTGGTGGATTCCACTGGATAAAAGAGCTGTATATTGTTTTACGTCCCAGGAAGTCCCAGAGATGAAACTTATTGTAGTGCTACCGGCAGCAGAAAACAAAAATAGTTACGATTGTATAAAACTACTATATTTCATTGCTGTATGCAAACATGCTACTTCGAAGTTTATTGAAACGCTTGTCATTACTACTTCCACTACGAAGTTAAAAAAAATGAAGCCAAGGTCTCCGCTAACTCTCGCCTGCGCTCGTCTAGTCCTGCGCCACAAAATCCCAGCCAAGACGCTGGATATCGTGTCTGCCCTCCTCTCGGACTTCCTCGTTGAAGACATTTCTCTATCCCGCGCTTGCGCGCTAAGTCACACCGGGTCCCTCGCGTTACTGGATCTGATATGGATGAGATCTCTTCGCTCGGGGGATTACTGGAGTGTAGCCAAGCTTCTCCACCGTGAAAGTCACTACTACCGCTGGCAGTTCGCCCAATGTTTGGTGGAGGCTGTGAAGCGTGGGGACCTTCGGATGGTTCAGTGGATTTTGAACCATTTCTCGGACTGCCCTGTCACCCATGAAGTGGTGGAGGAGGCTGCTCGAGGAGGTCACCTGTGGGCGCTGCAACTGCTGGAAAGTGACGAAAATTGTGGGGAAATTCAGTGGACGGGCGATTCTGTCCTGTACGATCACTATAGCATCAATTATGCAGCAAATAATGGACGCTGGGGTGTTGTGGAGTGGCTACTGGACCATTCGGACATGACGCTCGAGATGCGAAGAAGCAACAGTTTGGTTGTGCTTCGTGCGTATGAGCAATGCAACCTGGAGCGAGCTAAGTGGGCGATCGCCAAAGGGTTTGGGGTGAAGTGTTTATCATGTTGTGACTTCGAGAACTACACCGAAACGAAATGGCAAACCCGTACTGAGATTGTGAAGTACATTCTCGAAAGAGGACTCGGGGACGCTGCTTTGATAGCAAATGATGTGTTGTACGAAGCAGCGCAAGCTGATGATGTGAAGTTCTGACACTACCTCCGGTCAAAAGGAGGTCGCGATCGCTAGGAGTATGATGATATTTGTTTGCTACACATGGCGAGTGCGTTCGGCAGCCTGTCTGTGGTACGGTGGCTTTTAAGGAGCCTCGAGAGTTCCAGCGAGTACAATGCCTCAGCAGAAGCCATGTTTTCGGCAGTGGACAATGGCAAGTTAAAAATGGTTAAGGCGCTGTATCAGAGCTACTCTTGCAATCCAAACTTTGATTTGTTTCACAAGCGTGGGTATCGGCGAGATGAGGGGTATTATATTATGGATATCGCAGCCGCAAAGGGATACATCAAGGTACTTAAATTCCTGCAGCACGCTTACGTAGAAATTACGGGAGCGAGTCAAAAGAGAGACGCAGATTGGAGTTTCGTTTTTGGACCAGCCCCCGAGTGTTCGTCTTTTGCCATCGATGCTGCTGCCAAAAATGGCCATTATGACGTTGTGAATTATCTCCGGGTGAATCGTTCAGAAGGATGCACCAAAGATGCGATGAATGAGGCAGCTGCTAACGGGCATGTTGATATTTTGTTATTGCTGCACATATATGGGCTGGGAGACTGTACCACGGCTGCAATGGATAAAGCTGCAACAAATTGCCACTATCTCAATGCATGTCGATGCAAGAAGCCTCTAGCACGCTGTTAGCACAAACAGATTGTATCGATATCAGCTGATAAACGGTTGCAGACGGTGAGGTGGTTGGATCTCAATCGCTCTGAAGGCTGTACTACCGCAGCTATAGACGGCGCCGCATCCAACGGTGATCTGGTATTGTTGCAGTGGTTTCACGCGCATCGTACGGAGGGGTGTACCACTGCGGCAATGGATGGTGCGGCTGCTAATGGCCACTTAAATGTGGTAAAATGGCTGCATACGAATCGCTCGGAAGGATGTACAACAAATGCGATAGATGGTGCGGCTGCTGGAGGTCATTTGAAAGTGCTACACTGGTTACGATCAAACCGCCCGGAAGGATGTACAGTTGCTGCCATGAACTTAGCTGCTGCTCACGGCTACATGCGCGTGGTTCAGTGGCTTTTAGCAAATTTCAACGGGCTCAACATCATTTCTGCTATGGGAGTGTAACACAATGTAGCGGAGGAAGCGGTTGGCGACGAGTGCTGCTTGGCGGTGGTCCTTGCTCTGCGGGCGTTGCGGGCGAAGTCGGTGTCGGGGAGGAGGAGTTGCTGTGTGAAAGCAAATTGAGAAGTGATTGAGATTGAGCTGAGAGTCTCACGGATCGCCCTGTGGCTAACTAGTGGCCCAGAGGCTCTTCCTGAACTATTTAGTGTCCTATCCTAAACTGTATCATTCTATAATCCCAGTTGCTATCTGTTCTACCAATCAGCTTGTGTAAATCTTCCACGTACTTGTAGTTCTCATGTTTACCATCTAGAACTCCAGATGCCCTACTGGATACATACCTATCCTAGATGATTTAGACCAATCACCTAAATGATTATGGGACGTCCTAGATTCTTATCTCAAAACTTTGAGAACCACAAATAGCTGTTGTAGTTCAACCTGACGTGGTTGTCGTCACCGGCAATGCCTGCCGTGACGGCAACTACGTCACAGGGAGAGGTACTCAACAATAGACATTTTGAATTAGCGCAGTTCCTAGATGCACAGCACCCCAATGTCTACAATGCCAACGAACTGAGGGAAATGCGGTCTAAGCTGGATAATCTTTCAATGTGGTCGAACTCTCAAGAAATTCGCGCCTGGGGAAACGAGAGGGGCCCATTACCCCGTCGTTAGGCGAATTGGTGGAAACAAGAAAGCTACGACTCCCGATAAGATTTCTCGCTTGCTTCGCTACAGAACATTCGTTGGACCGATTTCGACGTGGTGCGGTGACTGTTGCATCACAGTGATTTCCGATCACCACATACAACATGTCCCTAACCAAAGACGCCGATTTAAGCCACGCTGGGTCACTCGATCTCCTGGATTTCGGGTTCGTGTGAACGAGGAGTCTTCACGATGCAAATAGTCTGGAAATTATTATTTTGCGTGGGATTTCTCCCTTGTTTTAGTGCAGGCGACACGGCGAGCGGCTCTAAGAATAGCGCAGTGGTGGATTCTGCGGCATGAAGCTAACATCCAAAAGTTATACCACCTCAAAAAGTTCCCTTGAGTCCGTCAGCTTCATTGCAGGAAGCGGTGCACATGGGTTAGAACAGGAAGGTAGAATCCTCCGACCTACTACGTAGTACGTGTAAAATTTACAGAAAGGCTGCGATTCCCAGTCTGACAATGCTATATTAATACCTAAGGCTGGGTATAGCTGTGTAAAATATTTCTGAAGCCACTTGATAATATATGCTGGCACGATGCGCAGGTTTAGAGGTGATGGCAGGAAGAGATATCACTAACAAAGGAAGACACGAGCGTTTCCCACGGAGCAGATTGGGATTAAGGAGGAGAAAACCTCGTAGGTGACAACCCCCTTTGTTAGCCTGGGACCATGCACTAACCGGCGTGACCCAAGCCTGGTCTCAGTAGGATAGTCTGCCACTATGGAAGCTGGAACACGACCTTCGTCACACTCCCACTTCGTGGAACTGGTGACCATCGTTGCAGTCTAGCCTTGGTCTTCTCCGGTAGTCCTCACGCGTTTGCGCTTGCCAGTCCCCTCATTCGCCTTGGGTACTGGAACGATGTTCAAAAGCTGTCGCAATCTTTTGAACTGCGTGGGGCCAAGCGGCTTCGTCAAAATATCTGCCAGCATCTCTTCCGATGGGCAATACTCCAAAGCAAACTCACCATTTTCATAGTAGTCACGGATCTTGTGATATTTCAGATCAAGTCCTTTAACCTTGAAAGCCCCAGTGTTTGCTTTGATGACCGCAATTGCCGCTTGATTGTCATCGTAGAAAATAGTTTTCTTGCGGCGAAGTCCAAGTTCCTTGCATAAGTTGTGTGTCCATTTAATCATCGTTGAACACTCAGCTGCAGCTACAAATTCAGAACTGCATGTATCATCTGTCATCAGTCGCTGCTTGTGGCTCGAGTACGCGTACGTACACCCCTCCATTTGTAACACATATCCAGTTATCGATCGGCGATCACCTTTTTTCGTTTCCTAGATCTGCGTCAGAATAAGCCACAACTTGCATTTCCGGCTTAGGAGGTCGCCATGCATTCACATACGCAGCAAACTGCATGTCAGACTTGTTGGTCTTCGTCCAGACAAGTCCGTAGTCAGACGTCCCTCTCAAATAGCGCAGCACCTTTTTGGCTAACACATGGTGCTCTCGAGTGAAGCAGTTGAGAAATTTTTCCTAGCGTTCGTACAGCGTTGGCAATGTCTGGCCGTGTACACTGCACCAAATACTGTAGAGAGCCAACAATCTGCCGATAATCCACTTCCGGATCCGGATTAACACACACAGGTTCTCGTTCCGGATTCCCTGGCATAGGGAAATTCCCTTCACTTGTGGCGTAGGAACTGACTTACACTTATCCATCTTGCACCGAGCTAGTATCTTTTCCGTGTAGCCCTTCTGTGAAATCGTCAACATGCACCCTGGCACGTACGTGATCTCCATTCCTAGAAAATGCTTCACGTCGCCCAGATCATACTCGTCAAGCATCTTGTACCAGATCCGTGGCGCTTGCCTCAATCCGTAAAGACTCTACTTGAGCTTGCACACACGGCCCGAACCATCATTGAAATAGTCAGGTTGCTCCATATAAATGTCGACTCCGTCAAGAGGTCCATTCAAAAATGCGGTAACAAAGTCCACTTGCCGGCACAGCAGGCCCAACTCCAAAGCTAGGAGGAGGATAAATCTCACAGACTCAGCCTTCGCAACTGGAGCGTAAGTCTCCCAAACGTTTATGCCATATTCTTGCTGGCAACCTTTGATGGTGATGCGTGTGCGATATCTGCACACTTCACCTTGCGCGTTTCGCTTCCGCACAAAGACCCACTTGTTCTTCAGAATCTCACTCCAGATGGCCGATCCACCAACTCCCAGACATGATTCCTCAGCAACTCCTTGTACTCTGTTTCAAGAGCATCAACCCATTCTTTTGCATCAGCAGCACTCAAAGCTTCCTCCACAGAAGTCGGCTCGAGCAGCTCATTCACTGACTGAATGACGAGGCTTGCCGGAATATCAATCTCATAATCACGCAACCTCACACTCTGCTGTCGTACACGAGTTGATCTCCGAAACGATGCCTCGGATCATTTTCTGCTTCGTCCTCAGTCTCTCTATCTCGCCCCACAAAGCGGGAAATATCTTGCATCGGTTCGTCATTTCCTATTGCAGTCTCAGTGGCTTCATCATCTAAGTCACTGTCACTCAACTCCATGTGATCATCACTCGAATCCCTGAGAGCTAGTGGGCTCGCTGAAGGTACAGAGACTCTGCTGTCAGTCAGATCTCTACTACCCCCATTCGGTGCAGAAGCTCTGCGATTAGTCAGATCTACACCACCGTCAGCCACACCTCCTCCATCAGAGTCCAGTTGCTCACGCGGAGATCTCCATTCCCGTAGTCCGCGAGCACGCGACGACCGAGCTTCAGCCTCTGCTGAACTCGTCGGATCCACGCTCGACGATCCACTCGCAGGCGTGCTAGCCAACGCCGGCTCACCTACAGTGATCGGAGCATCGACTACCGTACTAGGGTCCTGATCTCGAAGATCCTGACTGCAATGTCGTTTGCCAACATGCTCAGCTTCGTATGCCATACCGAAAGATATCGAAGCACTAGGAGCTGTCAAATCATCCAAACGAACGTATGGTATTTTTGACGGGAGCTTATATCTTCCGCGAGAAAACCGGTTAAGCAAGAGCTTTTCCACGTAGCTGCGCTCTACTGTCCAGTTCTCCGCAAACTCCACCGTCCTGAGCTCTTGAATATTGCCCGTCCGCAAATCCAGCACACGAAAACTAATTGAGTTCTTCGCGTAGCCTAAGAAGATACACGGCTTTCCTGGATTCTCCAACTTACTTTTCCGCAACACTTTCTGCGCGAACGCAAATGCTAAACAACCCCACGTCCGCAACGTAGAGAGGTCAGGACGCTCACCAAAGTGTCGTGTGTAAGGAGTTTCTCCCGCCAGTGCATTGCTCGGACACATATTCAGCACCTCAATCGCAAATGTGAAAGCCTCTCCCCATAACAGGTCAGGCAAATCCACTGTTGTCAACAAACTTCTCACACGAGACAACACTACACCGTGCATGTGCTCTACCAACCCATTTTCTTCAGGGCTGTAAGCGTTAGTTGATATCCACTCAATCCCACGAGCTCGGAGAAATGACTTCAAATTGTTGTTTAAGAGCTCTCGCCTTTTGTCCGACCCAACCACTTCAATCTTGTATTTTTGTGCAAGTAGCCATGATATGTGCTTGATCACTACGTCATCTGATTGCTCTTTCCTTTTCAGAAGGAACCCCCATACGTAGCGTGTTGCTTCATCTTGCACAAGTTGAAAGTGTTTGTAGCCATCGTAGGTCAGCTCGCCCACGTAACACATGTCCGACATGAGTTTCTGATTCGGCACCTTTGATCTTGAAGTCTTCACCTTCTTGTACAACATCCGCTTCATTCGCGATTGCACGCACGTCCAACATCGGTCCGAAGGCACACACACACTACCAGTAAAATACATGCCTTTCACAGTTTCATTTCTTGTCATTTCTTGTAAAGCTCCAAAATGCAAGTGTCCTAGCCGAGCATGCCACCGCACAAGTGCTTGCTCACTCTCACGCGTCGTTGCTTCAACTTGCTGCTTCGGGATGACAGTGGACTGCAATCGGTAACGACCACGAGTCTTAATCAACTTGAGCAATTGACTTCCTTTGCGAAGCCACGCACACGTATAATTCTCGGGCTTGACAAACTCCCAACCAGCTTGTTCCAACTTGTCCAAACTGAGCAAATTGCTGGTTCCGCTTGGAGTGTGCAACACATTCGAGAGACCGAGAGATGTCACCACATCTGGTTGGCTTTCGTTCTTCACTCGGATTTCTACCTCACCAACCACTCCTCTGTTCCGTGAAGGCTTGCCTTCCCAATCAAACAGTACATCAGAAAGCAAGTCTTCGTGTATGCACACATGACAATCACTAGCAGAATCGAGAACCCATTCCACCTTAGTATTCATCGAATTCTGAGTAGCTACAGTCTGTGAACCACATTCTCCACGAGAAAGCATCTCAATTGTTCTCTGGTTACCACCATTTCTGCCACCACTCGCTCCAGGTTTGGACTTACTTTGCCAACGTTTGCGTTCTGGAAGCTGTGACTCCGTTTCGACATCATTTGCGTTTTGGTCGCGGGCATTTAGCTTGGATGGGCCCGGTTTCAAGGCAGTTCCAGCATTCACGTTTGTCTTCTTTCATATTCTTCTTTCCGCCTTGAGTTCCTCCGGTTCCACCATTATGCCGGACCTGATTACCCTTAGCCTTGAATCTGCCTCTGCTACGCGTCCTGACTTTGCCTGGCTGCTGACCTTGCTGCTTGCCTTGTTTCTTGCCTGCTTGCGCGGATGAAATATTATTACTTTGTGGGGTTTCGCTTCTTGCGTCAAGTTCCGACTCGGCGCGAAGAGCGTTCATCACTTGAGTGGCGGACGGTGTTGCACTCTTGTACCCTGGGTCGTAATGTCTGGAGAATTGACGAACAACGTCACGATGCGTGTGCACCACATTCCCCAAAATGATCTCTTCGAATTCTTCGTCAGAGACACCTCTCTTGTAGTGAACGAGCTCCTGGCGTAAGATCTGCATCTCTCGTAGCCAGTCATCCATATTACGATCCAGAGTATATGGGATCGCCACCAACCTTTGTCGAGCGAAAATATAATTTGCATATTCTCTCTTGGTCTGCTTGTCGACGAAAGCTGTCCACATTTCTTGGGCACTTTGCTCGTGACAAATGAGCTCAGCGTCCGCTTTCAGAACACCTCGGAGAATAGCACCGCGAGCCAAATTATTCATCCTGCAAAACTGCACATCACTCACAGTCGCTCGAACGGCTGCAGCATTCTCTACAACACTCCATAGCTCCAAATTGGTCAAGAATGTCTTCAATTCTTCTGCATATAAGTCAAAACTGCCGTGCATTACTGGAGCCTTGTTGTCCATTTTCATTCCATACCAACTGCCAGAATACGGTGACGGAGCCATCAACGGAGCAGGCGTCAACCCAAATGACGGGGAAGTAGGCCACATCCAACTCGCACTCATCGATGCACTGATCAGCGGTGGAGATGGATTTCCACCCAATCCATAGCTTCCCGTTAGACCGTGAAACGAAAATCCTCCACTCACTGCACTATCGGGACCACCAGAACCAGCACTCGCAATTCCTGCTGCGGAGCTTCCCGTGGTATTAGCTGCCACACTCGAATTCACCACACTCACCGATGAGACTCCAGCAGAAGTTACATTAGTGGGAGGTGCGTTCACTGCTACGTAACCTTGCGAAGATCCGCCGCCTTGATCACAGTTGGGGCACTTGACGCTGCACTTGATCCAAACATAGCTCGCACCCTCGAAGCTCACGAATATAGTCCGTAGAACTTCAAAGTCTTGGGCTCATAACCTGGCACGATGCGCAGGTTTAGAGGTGATGGTAGGAAGAGATATCACTAACAAAGGAAGACACGAGCGTTTCCCACGGAGCAGATTGGGATTAAGGAGGAGAAAACCTCGTAGGTGACAACCCCCTTTGTTAGCCTGGGACCATGCACTAACCGGCGTACCCAACTGACCCAAGCCTGGTCTCAGTAGGATAGTCTGCCACTATGGAAGCTGGAACACGACCTTCGTCACATATGCGACGCCAGCCACTTGATAGCATCCGAATCCCCAAGCTATCCCACCAATATTTGCCACAGGAACATGGCCCCCATCGAGCAGATACCGGAGAATCTCCGCCCGCCCTTTCCACTCCGCTTTAACACAATCAGGGAAAGTGATACTCCTGACTCGAAATCCCCCCTCAATGGCCCCCTTGACTTCTACCAAGTTGTTCTGCTCGAAGGCACAGTTGACCACATCGTCGTCGGCTCTTCTCGCCTCCCTCGTGCTTCTGGTGCGTCGGAGCAACCACCGCACCAGTTCCCACTTGCCACTTCTTGCAGCTTCGTCCACGCTCCTGTCACTCCACTGAATACCTCCATGGGTCCTGTCAGCTTCCAGCAGTTGCAAGACCCACAGGTGGCCGCCTCGAGCTGTGGAAGTTGCCTTACGACGCTCGAGGCGCAAAGCGAGCGCATCGACGCCAACTACGTACATGCACCGGTCAGCCAGGCCGGGGAGGGGAAAGCCACCCGCTTGTCCTCGCATCCCCGCTTCCAAGGTGCAGCGCCGTACGCGCAGTTCATAGTTGCATCAAGATATCGGGACAGCGCCGTACGACGCTCCCCTGGCGACCGAGCATTCGGATGCACTGGCCTCTTCGCCGAGCAACACTGCCGTTGAACATGCTGCGACGGACTGATCCACAGCAGAAACGAATTGTTGGAAATGACTTGCTTCACTTCGCCAAGAGATCGGAAAGCAACTACTTGGAGCTCTCAGTGCCTGAGCAAACTGCTGCTTAATCTGAGCTACCGTACCGCTAACCATTGAGCTGCCGCTGAGGAAGGGAAAACCACCCGCCTTCCACCTTTCCGACCGGGAGTTTCCGAGTGTGCATCGCCGTACGAATGAGCTCATACTCGAGCAAAGATACCTGGACAACGCCGTACGACGCGCCACGACCGACTGGCGATGCGGTGTTCCAAAGCGCTGGCCCCATCGCCGACTGCCGCCGTCCACCCAGCCGCCCTGCGGCGTATGACTGTCGCCGCTTTGGTTCCCGTTGAACATGAAGCTCATTTCCCAATTCGCCTCGGTCCGCTCAAGACCCCCCCCCCCCCCCCCCCCCTCCCCCCTCCTCTCTCAAGACCTGAACCCCTTCATCTACCGTTTGCTACTCAACTGATCGCCCAAGATGACTCCAGAGTCCCCTACCTCGGACCCGAAGCGTGTCGAGTTCGTGGCCATGCCCCTGACCCCGAAGGCTGGCGGCAGGGTAGACGACGAACGCTACTGGGAGGCTTACGTCCAAGTGGAAGAACTCCCCGCACGCGTGCCCCGTAGTCGCATTTGGCCGACCAACCCTGAACAGAGTCAAGGTCTCAGCTCAGCGAACGTCGAGGAGGCGCGCAATCTGTGCGGGTTCAACCGCTTGTCGCCGCCTACGACCGTGCCGGACTACATTCTCTTCCTGCAACAGTTCCTCGACATGTTCATGGTTCTACTGACCATTGCGGGGCTTCTAAGTCTCATCGCGTACTTCATCGACACGTCGACGACCCTGAACTTGTATCTGTCGCTGGTCCTGTTCGCTATCGTGGTCGCCACGTGCACTATCACGTTCCTGCAAGCGCGGTCGACCAGCAAGGTGATGGATTCGTTCAAGAACATGCTTCCTCAGCAATGCACGGTGGTTCGTGACGGCGTTAGCCAGATCATTCCAGCCGAAGAGCTTGTGGTTGGCGACCTCGTGTGGGTACGCAATGGAGACAAGGTCCCCGCCGACCTGCGAGTTCTACTGTGCAACAATCTCAAGGTTGAGAACTCTTCGCTGACAGGGGAGTCCGAGCTGATCCCCATCACATCGGACGCGCAGGAGGAGTCGGTGGCTTACTTGGAGTGCAAGAACGTCGTGTTCAACGGGTCCCTTTGCTTTGACGGGTCAGCATTGGGTCTAGTGCTGACAATTGGCGACAAAACCGTGATTGGGCGGATCGCTGAGCTGGCCACGTCGACAAGAACGCGCGAAACCAACATGCAGCGCGAAGTGAAGGCGTTCGTGCGCTTCATTAGTGTCCTTGCTGTGGCGATGGCTGGAATTCTGTTCGCGGTTGGCGTCATCCGCAAAGGGGGAGCGGATGTGATATCGACGTTCGTCAACGGCTTCCTGGTGATCATTGTTGCAAATGTACCCCAAGGTCTCCCCGCGACTGTGACCTCATTGTTGACTATCACCGCGAGTCGGATGGCAGCGCGCAATGTATTCGTGAAGCGGCTTGACTGTGTGGAGACGATGGGATCCATCTCGTTGATCGCTACCGACAAGACTGGTACGCTGACCAAGAACGTGATGACTGTCACCGACACGTGGGCGGGTCGAGAGTTCGCGGCTCAGCCTTCAAGCGGCCGTGTCGTGATCGAGTTGGATGACAAGACCGACTATTTGTCGGGAATGACCCCGAAGGCGGTTCTTGTTCGTGGTGCTGCGCTTTGCAACCGGGCAGCTCCTGACATGACTGCTCCTGAAAACAGCAAGGTGGCAGCTGACGCTCTGGCGGACGCTAGTGACGAGAAAATGACTGGTGTAGTTCGACCGTCCGGTGTGAGAAGCTCGTTTAGTTTTTCTCGGCTCAGCTTTCAAAGCCAATTGTCGGTACGTGAACAACCTACAGTCTTGGCGAAGCGCCAATACACAGGCAACCCGTCCGATATTGCGCTGCTCCGCTTTGCCGACTTGAACTACTCGTCAGACATCACGCGCGAGGAGTATCCGGTTGTCTTTGAAATTCCGTTCAACTCGACGAACAAGTGGCAGCTGGTGATTGTGCCTGCCCCGAGCGAGAAACACACGCTGCGTAGCTTTGAAGTGTTCATGAAGGGGGCGCCAGAAGTGATCGTCAAGCGATGCAGTACGATCTTATCGTCAACCGGCGAAGAACTACCGATGGACGATGCCATGATCCGTGAGTTTTCACAGGCGTACGAATTCTTTGGCAGCAAAGGCCGACGTGTTCTCGCGCTAGCGACCCGGCGGTTTGATTCTCCAGACGCAGCCTTTTCAGTTGAAGAAGCCAACTTCCCCTCTGATAACTTGTGCTTTGTTGGCATGGCTGCGATCATGGATCCCCCTCGAGAAGACGTTCCCGAAGCCATCGCCAAGTGCAAGGACGCTGGTATCAAGGTGTTCATGGTTACGGGCGACCACCCGCTGACAGCTCGTGCCATCGCGACGGAAATCGGTTTACTTGACGATCCTGAGAACGTGCTGGAGCTGTTGGCGCCCTCCTCGGCCAGCGAAACTACCGAGCTACCCGACGATTTGTACACGTACGACAGTGCAGTTGTCCATGGCGGTGTGATCAACGCGCTCTCGAATGGCGATCTGAAGGCCATTCTGCGCTTGAAGTCTGTGGTCTTTGCTCGGACGACGCCGCAGCACAAGCTTCAGATTGTGCAGACCAGCCAGGAGCTGGGTGAATGCGTTGGCGTGACGGGGGACGGCGTGAATGATGCTCCAGCTCTAAAGCAAGCTGACGTGGGAGTCGCGATGGGGATCAACGGTAGTGATGTGGCTCGGCAAGCTGCAGATATCATTCTGATGGATGACAACTTTTCATCGATCGTCCGCGGCGTGGAGCAAGGGCGTGTGATCTTCGACAACCTCAAGAAGACAATTGCCTACACGTTAACGCACCTATGGCCGGAGATTATGCCCGTGGCGATCAACTTGGCGCTTGGGATGCCTGCGGGCATGACCTCGCTCCAGATCTTGAGCATCGATCTCGGCACGGAGCTGGGCCCCGCGATTTCAATCGCCTACGAGGGTGCGGAGAGCGACATTATGAAGCGACCCCCGCGTAACCTCAAGAAGGACCGGCTGATGGCGAAGTCTCTGCTGTTCTACGCGTACGCCGTCGCTGGTATGATCAACGCTGCTGGCTGTTTGGTCGCGTATGGAGCCGTCTTCTGGCGCAATGGAATCTCCTTCTCGGACTTGTTCATGAGCGCTGACAACTACTGGACGAGCGGCGCCGATACATTTTGCACCTCGGACGGCGAGTGCTTCGACGAAGCAGAACAGACGCGGTTGCTGGAGCAGGCATGCGGCTCGTGGTACATCGCGCTGATAGTGTGCCAGTTCTTCCACATCTGGATGGTGAAGACTCGGCGGACATCCGTGGTCAACGCCAGTCCGTTGAAGAACACCGTCACGATTTACGGTGCAGCGATCGAGATCCTGATCGTTGTGTTCGTCGTGTACGTTCCTGGGTTCCAGTCTTTCTTCGGAACCGCGTCGGCTGACTATGTGCCGTGGCTGATTGGCTGCGGCACCGGTGTCATGACCTGCTTGTACAGCGAAACAATCAAGGCATTTGCCCGGAGGGAAATACCCGGACAGGAACGCTGCCTTGCTCGATGGCTAGCGTGGTGAGCAGGTTTGCAATATACTTCTACTATATTTCTTTATCACAGTATGAGTGCTAGGCTGAGTACTATCGCTGTCGAAGATGTGGACACCGATAGTGGACTTGAAATTGACCAGCTCCTTCTAAATGCTGAGTGTCATATTTTATCTCAGTATTTTTTCTGGGGCTACTTGCTGTGGCGGCATGTCACGTAATGCCGCGTGTGGAAAACATGTAGCGAAGTTTATAAAAGTTCAGCCCCCCCCCCCCGTCCTATTTTCCTGGTGTTCTAGCCCGTTCTTGACAATGTTCTTGCTTCTGAGCTCCCGCCGAGCAGCACCTCACAGGACCATGACGCCTATGTGCGGTATGCCTCGTTCGTGCAAGGTTGTGGCGACTATAGCAAGCTGAATAGGACTTGCCTTGATGCTGGACGACATCGAATGACAATCGAGTTTCTCTTTGGCACGGATGATGTGTATGATGGAACTTACATTCCAGCGTAGTGGGTCGAGTGAAGTTCCGAGCGGGGCATTAGAAGAATTGGCTGAATTGCTCAACTGACGGCTATAGGGGGCGAAGCTGATACTAAATTCTTGTTCATTGATCGGGAACTTGTAGGAAGCTCAAGCCGCGCGATCGTGAGCTATAATGATGGCGTCATGATGGAGACTGCAGCAGCAAACAACAAACTCGTCTGCCGAAAACACAAGTGCAATTGCTGCGAGCGTTTTGTATTGTTGTTTCTTTTTTTTAATCATTTCGCTCTTTTGCTACTCAGGAACTGCACGAACCAAGCTACTGCTAAATCTGCTACATAATAGTATACAAAAGCTTATGTACGCTGAAGAATAAATCACGTCGAATCGTTTAAAAATCTTCAATGCATAACTGGCCGTTCGGGGAGTCTGGATTCCACAGAATCTGCTAGTGCCAAGTTGGTCTTTCGGTTCGACAGGTTGTCGACACTTGCGAGGCTTGGACAGCAGTGTGCCTGCAAAAAGTACGCCACCTCGAACTGAGTGCTTTGCAGTGCTCGACGCATTGCAGATATAACTCGAGCACCAGTACAGTGGGCATGCAGCCACTGGACAACCCTTAAGTGTCCATTTGCGGCGGCCTCATCCATAGCTTTCGCTGTACATCCTTCCGGTCGATTAGCATACAGGCACTTCACCACCGCCAAGTGACCTTCTGCCGCTGCACCATCCATCGCTGCTGTAGTGCATCCCTCCCAGCGATTCGCGTCCAACCACTGAACAATATCCAAGCGCCCAAGCCGCGCAGCTGTGTCCATCGCTTTGGTGGTGCACCCTGCAGGTGTGTTTTCGTGTAGCCACTGCAACATCTTCAAGTTTCCGGTGGACGCAGCGCAATCCATGGCACTGGATGCACATGTAATGGGGCTACGTAAGTGCAACCACTTGACAAGTGATAATTGCGTCTCATAGAACATGCTTGGTGCTAAGCCTGCACAACAGGTGGAACTTGCATCGTGAAGCCCCGTTCCAGTATGGAAACGTCTTGCTGCTGCGCTGTCTATCGCCGAATCCGTGCAGCTTTCGTACCGATTGCACGCCAGCCATCGAACCACCTGCAAATGTCCATTAGCCGCCGCACGGTCCATAGCTGCCGAGGTACATCCCTCAGACTGATTGCCGTGAAGCCACATGACAACACTCAGATGCCCATTAGCTGCCGCGGAATCCATGGCGGTGGTAGTGCAATGCAAATTCTGGCGACGTGGGCTACTGGTTTGGTTACCGCCTTCTTTGTGTCGTTTATGAGATGCTCGCTCGATATCGTGCAGAAAGTGAAGAATGTCAAGATGGCCATTACAAGCAGCAACGTCCACGGCAGTATCAGGAATCGGGTCATCAACGCTTGAGTCTTTATTCTGAACCTGGAAAAGGTCGATGGTGGGGTCGCGCGAAAACGTTGTATAGAGGCATTGCATGACTTCCAACTGACCATATCTGGCTGCTGCGAACATGGTTTCGGAAGGATCGTACTTCACCTCGAACTTTTTCATATACATCAACAGCCAACTTACGACTGCGAGTCGGCCGCTTCTGCTAGCAGCGTTCAAAGCAGACGCAAAATCGTAGCGTGTATTCTCATTTGGAGGGAAATGGGAGTTTATCAGCCACCGGATGAAGCGGATATCACCAATTTCCGCAGCTTGCAATAGCGCACCGCCAGGGATCTTTATCAAAAAGGGCCACAAATCCATCACACAATATCAAAAAGGGCCACAAAGGCGTCAAGGGCGACGTACCGCTAAACTCAAGCAAGGTGATCTACATGTAAATGAAGTACTTGCATTAAGCTCAGGGATACATACACTACAGTGTCGACATTTCCTTACCCCACAGTATACACAGCGTCGATCAGGACCTCTGCAACGGCTGTTACTTCCCTGGACGCTGTAGCAAGGCGATAGGACAGGGTTCTACAACGTATTCGCCGCCGACAATGTCACTACTGTACCGGCAGGTGCATCAACAGGAACACGGTTCCGGCATTTGGCTGCGTTGTGATCATCACCCTTTCCACACAGACTGCACGTGTATTGTTTCCTCTTCTGCTTGTTGGCGCCGCTGACTTGGCGAGCGAAGTGTTCCAGCAAGCCATTCATCTGAGTAGAACACTCAGAGGCTGGACCAACCTTTGATGAAGACGGCGCAATAATTGTCCCCGAAGTTTCCCCAGGAGAAGCTTCGAGGAGAAGTTCTCCTCTATTAGGGATACGCTTCTGACGCTTAGCGCGATCTCGAGCATCGCGCGACCGTCGAGTCGAACCACTCTGCCAGTAAACAGGTGGGGCAGCAATAGCAGCCTCTCGGATTAAGTCGCTGCTAATGGGGGTCACATTAACAGAGGACTCGTATTTGTCAGCAGTGTAGGCCGCATCGACATCGTACGCGATGAATCTACAGTGCTGCAAGGAGATGGCGGCATTGAGTGTGTCTTTGCTCCCGCGTCTAAGGCGCGTTCTTAAGTTCCCGCTCCCGATCTCCCGGGAGGAAAAACATATACACCTCTGTCAATCTACTTCGCTTCAGTATGCATTTTTTGAAGCTCTCGTTCTACAGAACTACGCTGGTTTAGGATGAAAAAATGCATATCCCGATAGCTCTTGTGCAAAGGAATCAAAAGAAGCTCACTAGGCGTGAGTTCATGAAGAAATGCAGTAGCTATGCTTGATCTCCCAGCTCCCGGCGACGCGAAACTTGCTTGGGAGCGGGAAATTTTGCGTCCCAAGCAAATCCTTGTTCGCACCCTCTAAGCCAATGAAAGCTGCCTATTTTGCTCCCGGGAGCACTTCCGGGAACTTAAGAACCCGCCTAACAAGCGTGTGCAATGAGTTGAGTTAGTATCCACACGGAATACGCGACGAGGCTCTGTCGTCCGTGGAGCCTTGTCAGGTCCAGTTGCTCCTAGCCGACATTAGGCCCATGGTGCGAGGTACTTATGGTGCCGAGAAAGATCGCGCATGTCAAGTGTCGCCCTTGACGCCTTTGTGGCCCTTTTTGATAATGTGTGATGGATTTGTGGCCCTTTTATATAAAGATCCCACCGCCAGCGATTTTTGCAGTATCACCGATTCGTCTCCCTAAAATATATTCCAATATTTCCGTTCGGAGTCTCCAATTTGCCTCAGTGCAGCATGAAAAAGAAAAGTCCAAGGCTCCGAATCCATTTGCAATCGCCCACTTCACTTCCTCCAGCTTGTTCTGTTCGAACGCGCTGTTGACTACCTGATTGTTGGCTTGTTTTGTCTCCAGCGTTCTTTTAGTGCGACTGTGCAACCAATGAACCAGATCCCAATTGCCTGATGCGGCGGCCAGCTTCAGGCTTTCGTCACTCCATTGAGTTCCTCCGTGGATTTTGGCCGCCTCCAGCATTTGGAGAACGCCCAGGTGTCCTCGTCGAGCCGCTTCTTCGACCACATCCTTGGTGATGTGGCAATGTCGGAAGTGCGCCAGCACCCATCGAACCATGATGAGGTCTCCACGTCGCGCTGCCTGAACCAGCGCTTGATTAAACTGCCATCGGTAATAATGAGCTTGCGTCTGCAAAAGCTTCGCCACAGTCCAGGCGCTGCTCTTCTTGTCTCGGTGGCTTCTGGTCCATATCAAGTTCAGCAGCTCAAATGTTCCAGCGGGGCTTAGTTTACAGGCACGAGCGAGTGACATTTCTGCAATCATGAAGTCCGAGACAATCGCAGCCGCACGATCCCGGGCCTTAGGAGGAAACTTGTCCAGCACACGAGCGACTAAGTTAGCTTCATTTTCGAACTGTCGCACATCGGCGTGGGGCAGACCTGGACAAGGTGGTGAGGCAGCAAGACCACCTCACGGTCTTAGCGTTATGTATAGAGGCCCAATAATAATCCTTAGCCTCGATGAACACAAAGTCGTGCTTCCCCGAAGAAGCTCTGAAATTTCGGGTTGTGGCGGTTGGAAAAGTGAAAGGTGTCATGACGTTAGTCGAGTTGGACGGTTGGAAAAGCCAATCAAAGTTGTCATACGAAGTCAAAAAACATTAGTCGAATTCTATCTGTGAGTTGCGAAACTGTTGTTAGGCAAAGTCGAAATCTGTCTGCAGGATGCGGAAAGTTTCACGTGAGCGAGATGCGCAGCGGAAGCGTAGAGAGCGTGGGGAAAGTACTAACACCGTAGAGCGTTTAAGGCGGTTGAAGAAGCGGCGCAATTGTAACGAGGAAGCGCCGCTATGGAAAACGCTGCCGCAAACGGGCATCTCGATACTATTCAATATCTTAGCGCTATTGTTGGGGCGCCTTGCACAAGCCGAGCTATGGATTTAGCCGCTGAGAATGGTCATCTTAAAGTAGTAGCTTGGTTGCACGAGAACCGCCGCGAAGGCTGCACCAAGCGTGCACTAGATTTCGCAGCAGGATATGGCCATTTTGATGTTGTTCTCTTTTTCCATACCAATCGAAGTGAAGGATGCAGCCGATTAGCATCTACGATCGCTGCGGAAAATGGAGAGCTTGAGATGGTAAAATGGCTCAAGACGTTTTACCAGTCTGAGTTTGATTCGGACGCGGTCCATCAAGCAGCACGAGCTCATGCCTGGCCAGCGGCGATTGTGGCTAACCTGGAGTAAGCATATTAGGCATTTAGAAATGATCGGGCGGGTCAATTTTTTAATTATTTGGTAATGCATCCTATCGCCAAAGTGTTTTGTTTGTCTTGCCGCTTTCTGTTCCTCTTCTTCTCCTCCTCATCCTCTCTTCCATCTAGCCCAGCGGACTCGGGCAACGAGTGTGGCTGTTGATCACATCGACGGGATCGCCGCTCGTGTCTTTCCGTGGCCGATTGCCAGTTGAAATCTGTTTAGCATGACGAGTCTGTCGCGGGCAACTCGAG
>JAIKVD010000285.1:0-23402 GCA_024679075.1 Phytophthora uliginosa | reverse complement strand
CGACGGGAGGCCGCTGAGCCGCGACGAGAGCTCCCGTGCCCGCGGCGTCAACTGGAGCGAGCTCAGCGACACATGCCGTGACAGCGGGAGCTGGTAGGGCGACGCTTGGTCGGCAGCTTGGGGGGCCATGGCCGTGGACGTGTGTGGTGTGCACCGTGAGGCAAATAGCGGAATGAACGACAGAGACTCTGGCCATCAGGTCCTGGCTGAAGTTGTGGTGGGTACTGGGGCGGTTTGGATCCATGTGGCCGCGAGCCGCTTCGCATGCAGTCTTGAGGCCGAGCGCCATACAAAGAGCAAGGCAAACGGACAGCACCTTTGTCTACGTCACCGCGTCGAGATGAGACCACCAACATATTGCCTCGTCACTAGCCGTTTCTGAACCAGTCAACGGATCAGACGGGCCCGGGCTTATGCGCACGCACCGGTAGACCGCCGAACGCTTATGCCGATGGCGGCAGACGCCCAAATATGCGCTCCGATTGGCTGGGAGGATTGTGTTCTGGTAGTTGAGGAGAGGTATAGCACGTCGCAGCTTGCCGGCGATCTGCTCGACTCGACTTCCGGGAAGTTCGAGCCGCTGCAATTCCAATTCCTATCCCCGGAGATGCAGAACACTTGTCTGTCGGCGCGTGAGTTACAGCGAGAACCTCAGCGTCTTCTTGTCCGCCGCACCATCTGCAGATGCTTCATCCCCGCTACTGTAGCGATGCGGCCGGCAATTTTGCGTTGCTGGAAGATCGCAATCTTTGTCACACCGCTCCTAGCAGTGGCAGCTTCCTCTTGTGTTGCTGAAACCTCGGTAGCGTCGCTGCGGCGCGTCTGGTTTGTTTGTGCTTGACACCGCCTCGTAAGTGCGCTACGGTGCTACCCGCCTGAAGGTGTTCACAACAAACCAACTTCAACTTGACGCTTCACTCTTCACAACGAATCGGTGCTTTATCTTCTATCTCCTCTAAAAATCTTGCCCGAAGATCGCCGCTCACGAGCGGGATCGTTGGTTTTCCTGCATCTCAGCGTGCCACTGTGCGGCCAGTTGGGTCGGTGCTTCGACTCGGTGGAGCAGCGCCAAGTGATCACGGCGAATTGCCTTCATCCTGGGCGATCACCACATCCATTCCGTCAGTGTTGAAATACTTTACAATCTGAAAGCAATCAACGCACCGTTGGACGAGTGAGGCCACTTCACTCTGAGCGTCCAGCTTTGCGCTCTCTTGTTCCCTACAGTTTTTCTGCAGCGCCTGGAGGTCTCTGCTCAAGACGAATGTTTACCAGCGTTAGAATTTTAGCTCACGGACACGCTACAAGAGCAACAATTGCCAGTACCGATGCGCAATTTGAAGCGCGTGCTCCTTGCTGGTCCGGGACTCTTTTTCCTCTGCCAATAGTAAACGAAAATACTTCAGTCGATTCACGATACCTGTTACCGGTAGCCTCATGACTGCTGCTCACCGTTAAGCTGTGTCTTGAGCTGTTGGGTTTCTTCTTCTAGTGACTTCGTATGTGCCTTCGTTTCCTGAGAAATAAATAAACAAAACCTAGACATCACCTTTGTGCTATCGGGAGCGAGAAAGTAATGGCGACTCCACTTACATCGAGGAATGTCGACAACTTGTGCAACCGCGCCTCGGCCTTCTCTCGCTGCGACTTCTCACTCTCCCACTCGATGCGCAGTCGCGAGAGAGTTTGGCTCAAGTGGCGGAGTTCGAGGTCCATTTTTCGGAACTCGTCTGATTTTCTCTTCTCCAGTGCGTCGCGGTGTTCCTGTCAGCAATGCAATTAGTAAACGCGTTCTCAAACCGTTAGATTCCACATTGTACCTGAGTGGACTTCCAGTCTTCTCTTTCGAGCTGATACTGCTGCTGGAGGCGATCACGTTCCTGCGTGACGGACTGCCTTGAGATCGCCTCCAACTTAATCAATGCAAACCAAGTTAGAACAATATAAGCCTGAGCATCCGCACTTCAACTGGGGGCACTCCTACCTGAACCTGCCCATGCAGTGTCGATACTTGGCTTCGAGCATCTTCTAACTCGCTCGACAGATGCTCCAAGCTATGCAAAGACACAGTAACATCAGCATAGCTATCGGCCATTGTTAAGTGGATGGAGCAACTTACGCTTGAGCTTTCTGCTGATCTCCCAGCAGTAGCTGCTTGTTCGCTCTCTGCTCTTCTTTTAACTCCGCCTTAAGGCGCTCGCAGTCTCGATCGACCATGGTCTGCCAAACAGAATATGTCAAGTCAGGATACTGCTCAAACTTGCAAATCGCAGCACTGTTGCATTACCACTCGTGCTTGTAGCTTTGAATTCTGCGGGTAAGAACGAAGAGAGTTAAAGCTGCGCGCCTGAAACGAAGCTGTACATTGTGTTGCCGCCTTACCTGTTCCTGCATCTCCTCAGCGAAGCGAAAAGCTTGTTCTCGCTCCATTCCAAGCGCGTTGAGCTGCTCCTCTCGCTGGCGCCGAGCTTCCGCCATTTCTTCAATGAGTTGGGCTTGATCCTGCTTTGTTTGCTGCAACGCCTTGAACTTATCTTCATGATCGCTTCAGTAGTCAAGTTAGTTATCGAAAAAGCGTTGCGACACCACTAAATTGCGGCTCGATTCTCACCGAATCCAGACGATGAGCGATTGATATTCATCTTGGGCAAGCTTTAGACGCTCAAGCAGCTCGTTCTTCTCTTTCTGATGAGAACGACAGCAATCGAATCCTCAGTATTCAATGCACTAGATGCTGCTTTCGTCAGCCAGGCGCCTTACCTCTTGCTCGTCAAAACGTCGCTCTCGGTCTGCCAAATCGCTCGCCACTGCGCGATATTTCGATTGATACTGAACCAGCTCCTCATCCACTGCTCCCGACACCTCAGCGTGCTTTTTCTTCAGCTATAACACCACAGCATCATCTGAGTCGCTCACACAAAAAACTACATATTGTCCAAGCTCTGCTTCTACCTCCTGGACGTAGGTGGCCACCACGAGCGCCTGCTGGAAGAGCTCGTTCTTCGTAATCGAGTGCAGGAACTCCTTCACGTCTCCAAACTGCGAGCGCTGCAGCAGTTGGCGCACAATGAGTCCACCATTGGCCTCAGCGCTGTAGTTGGTCTTTGCCGACCGCTTTGGAGCTGGCGGCGGCACATTCTCCGCCACTTTGAACGACTGCGGGTCTTCACTTGTGCTGCTGCGTGTATGGATAGATCCACCCCGCTTGACCACCTTCTTCTTCCTTGGCACCGACGTCTTCACTCCATCCAGAGCGAACGAATTGGACCCCGTGACCACATTCTCCTTCTCTCGGATCTGCTGCCGTCGACGCACGAGACTCGCTCGGTCCATTCGCCCTGAGCTTGCAGCCGTTACTGAATTCGTAGTGACCTGACCGACCATTCACCCCACGCACTCTTCAGCCTCCACGGAGCTCACATGGATACATGTACATGTAGTCGCTCCGTTGACGGTGACGGTGCCTGTACCGCCTTTTAGTGACTGCGACAGTGCATTTTCCCGCCTGCAGAGGGGGGAGTTCTCGTCGAGTAAGGAGCGGATGAGTTCGTCACAGTCTCGCAGTGACGACCACCAGGACGACGACAGGGCGCAGTCTCCAGCAGAGGACGGAGGTGTTGCAGTGCAGTGTAAGAAGCAGACGAAGAAACGAGGGTATCGGAAGGCAGTGCACGCGATCCGAAAAGTAGGGCTCTCTCTCACCTTGTCGCGGTATCCATAGTCGAGGCCTGTCGACTGATGAGTGAACTGCAGCAGCGTGCAATTGCTCCCAAGCGTGACAACGAGGACGAGGAATTGTACACGAACGTCCTGCATAACGTGGTGAGGAGGCAGCAGAATGCCTTCGTGGACGTCCAGGCGGCCATGACTGGCTACGCGGCGAGTGTACGTGCCTCTCTATCTCTGTGGGTTATCACCACATTACTCATAGCCCCCCCCCCCTCTCTTTCATGTAGACGATTCAGTCTGGGAGTCCTATTCAGCGGACGCTTGTGTTACCCAGAGACGAGTTGACTCGACGGAACACGCTGCGCTCGATGAAGACGTTGAAGCTGCAGGACGCTCGCAACTTCTTGGGTCGGAGACTGTCGCACCTCAACCCGCTCAATGCAATGTCAGAGGAGCATCGGTTTGAGAACGATGACGGCGATTACTGGGCGGTTCGCTTGGTGGTTTCCCAGTTCGAGTCGGCTCACAGCACCAAGCAAGTGTTTGACCTGGTCGTGTACTACCTGTCCAACAGCGAAACCAGCATCTCGGAGACGGTGGGGCATCTCACAGTTCGTGAAGATGATGATAATGGCGAAGCGGGCATCATGCAGCACTACTTGTCTTCCTTGACGGGCAAAGGTCTCCGCATGGAATCCAACACCGTCATTTTTCACGAGTATCACGAGGCTGGGCCAGATAACCCCCAGGACGCCTACGGACTGATCGTCTCCGAGTTCGTGGATGAAGACGAGCGGCATCTGTATCGCTCGAAGGAGCGTGTTCGGAAGGATGTAAACGCGGTGATGGAGGTGCGGTCCTATACGCGTCGTCCTCGACGATTCGGGGCTCCTAGTGACGAGAACCCAAAGGAAGAGATCTTACGCAATGGTCTCACTCTCGTCTACGCCGTCCCAGTTTCCCCGTGCGAAAAGATGGCTGGCACGAGCTGCGTGAAAATATGGACCGCTGGAGCCAAATTTATGCACAAAAACATCATGGAAACGCTCGAGCCAGCAATCCAAGCCGTCTATACTGACCGGTTTTGGCCTAGCTGCTACGCTTCAGTGCCTACGCAAAAAACAGTCAAGCCAGGCAGTGTGTATTGAAGAAAACTTTGCCTAATACGGATAGAAGACACACTATTATAGACTCGTCGCTTAGTACCACAACGCCTTGTTCCAGAACAAGCTCTTTGCGTTCGCGAGGTCATCATCCGCGACCGTGAACGTGTCGTTGAACACGATCTGCGTGCCCACACTCGACTCGTTGTACAGAGGCCAGTAGATCTTGTCCTCGGCCCACATGGTGTTGGGGTTGCCGGTGAGCACGAACGAGAGGAGGTACTTCTGCATCATGACGGCGATCGTCGCGTTCACCGACGAGCTGCCACCCATGCCGCCCGCACCGCCAGGGCCGCCAGTCGAGCTGCCGTCCGTCATCCCCGTGCCACTCGCGTCACCAACAGAGGTGGCCGAAACACCGGAAGAAGCCGTCGTGGTCGTGGTCTCGGACGAGCTGCTACCGGTAGACGAAGTCGACAGCGTGTACGTGCTGTACCAGTAGTAGCTCTGGTCCGTGCCGTGCGTGGCCGTGCTCAGCGCGACCTCGGCGTTCCAGGTCTGATTGTTCAGGGCGTGCGTCAGCGCCAGGTTCTTGCCAGTCAAGTCGAACGACTGCTTCATGTCCGCGAACCGCAGGCCAGCGCTCTCGTAGTCGTCCTCCGGGTACAGCGCCAGCAGCTCTTCGACCACGTCGTCCGTGATGGCGGGGAAGAAGATGCGCAGGTACGCGGAGACGTCCTCCTGCGAGTCCACGCCGTCGTAGGCCTGGCTGTTGGCCTCGTGCAGCTCGTGCGAGATGACGCACGGGCCGGAGAAGTTGAAGTGGCCCTGGTACAGATTGGCCTCGTACGTGTCCGGGATGATGAAGCCGTCCACGCGCGGCTGCAGCTGGTACGTGTACTCACTCACGATGTCGGTGGTCGTGTCCGTGAGGTTGGTGAAGTCCACCTGACGCATGCAGTCGAGGTGGCCGCCGTCGCAGCCCACAGCCGAGGACACGTTCTGCCAGAACTGCTCGCCGTGGTGGTGGCCGGCGCCAGGCACGAAGCCCGGAGACATGACGTACGCCTTGTGGAACAGCTGAGGCGCGTTGCCGCCGAAGCGAGTCATCTGGAACAGCACCTGCGAGCCACCCGCAGAGAAGCCCATGGCCGTCACGTCGTCCGGGTTGCCGCCGAACTTGCTGATGTACTTGTGCACCCACTCGAAAGCCTGCGTCGAGTCCCACACGCACAGGTTGGCGTCACCGCCCTCGTGCTGGTACGTGGGTCCGGTGGCGAGACCCGTGAGCCCGAGACGGTAGTTGTAGGCCACGAAGACGAAGTCCGTGGACAGGTCGAAGAGGCCCTCGGGCGTGTTCTGCGACTTGGAGCCGCCCTTGAAGCCGCCGCCGTAGGTCCACACGAGGACCGGCAGGTTGCGTCCGGCGGCGTCGGCAGGAGCCCACACGTCCAGGTACAGACAGTCCTCCTCGGTCGAGCAGTCGACGTCAGCAGCGGCCAGGTTCGTGCCGGTGTTGGTCTCCGTCTCGACGTCGGGCCACTCGGGGGCCGCGAAGCGGAGGTCACCGGTCGGCACCTTGGCGAAGCGGATGTTCTGGTACTTGTAGTACCCGACGGTGGTGTTGCCTCCGACGGCCTGGATGGTGGTGTAGTTGAGCTCGACGGTGGGCAGCGACGAGGACGAAGAGCCGCTGCTAGTGGTGGAGTTGGCGACGGAACTTTGCACCGTGCTGGTGCCAGCGAATGCAGGAGCCACGACGGCGGCGGCCATGAGGAGAGCGTAGACGCGCATGCTGGCTGGGTGGTTGATGTTGTGTTACCGAGAAGCTGTTGCTCAGAGGCAGGCAAATGGGAAACTGAGTGACGACTACTGCGGACTTCTGTGGCATCACTCCGAGCGCAGTGATCCAGAGGGCACAGACATGGATTTAACGATAGGGAGGATCAACAGGACTAATTTTGCGTGTGACAGTGTGATGGTTAGCCTGACTGTTTCTGCCTCGCAACGCACACGCCTTCAAGAGCTTGTCCAGGTGACTGGACTTTGTGTAGGAAGGACCGACCGAGCATGTGGACAGGCAGCCTCATGCGCTGAACGTGCATGTAATCGTCCAATTTTGCGATTGCTCGCCCGACCCAAGATTTGGAAACACGATACCAAGTTCACAGCCGCCCACGCATCGGGTTTGCGAATCTGGACTGCGGGCGTGTCCAGCGGGATCAGGGTCACGCCGATCCGGTGTTAAATTAACACTGTTAATACAGCACATGTAGCCCAAGCACAACGAGCGGGCTTCGGTATGGATGAGAACTGCACATAAGTAGATTAAATAGACCGCTCTCCCTTCGGCATGGATGAGAAAACTGAAGTAAGTCACCATGGGCCTCCGCAAGGCTAGGTTGCAAGGAACGCAGTCACTAGGTCTAGTATACAATCGGTAATAGGATATGACAAGTTTTAGGAAGTTATCCAAGCAAAAAGCTGCTGCGAATTTAGGAGAAGCATGGACCCTGCTTGGCCAGCTTCAGCCTCTACATGCATCTGTATGCTTCACTCACAGCTGGGCCACAATCACCGAGTGTGACAGCACCCATAAACGTGGCCACGACAGGATACTCTGCGTTCATCGATCACCTCGTGAGTGATGAACGGCGTTGAACGCTCGCACGGCTTTGGATATAATCTACATATGACTCGTTCATCGTACATTTTGCACCGAAACCGATCCGAGCAAAGTGGTTCATCACATGCTACAGTCCATACTACAGTGTATGCTGCGATGAGTCATTGGCGCACTAATACATGTACATGCAACAAATAGATCGTTATCTACAATATGTACACTGTAGTTGTACGCCAATACATGTATTGATACAGTACATGTCTTACAGGAAAAAATCCTTTACACTTGGGAATTTTCGAGGATGCTCGAAAATAGCTTTTTGGCGGAGGCGGCAAGATATGAAACCAACGTAGGAGGCAGCTTCTTGTGCTTCTCGCACAGTTAAGTTTCAGATTTTCCTTCTCGCGTTTAACCTCCCGCCACACCCAGGCATCGGAGGCGCTAAAATGCAAGCTCACTCAGGGTGCCCTCAGTGGCACGCCCCTTTTTCTATTGTTTAGCAACGACTGCCGAAAAGCACAAAACTTTCGTGTTCATCTTCGTTAGATCTCGTAATAAAGAGTAAGGGAATTTGACAGGAATAGTATAGATTCAATCTTAAGTGACAAGACTAGTAGTTTCCGTGTCAGTACTAGTATAGCCAGTTTTGTCGCCAAACATAGTATAGAAATGTTTTTGGTGTGACAGAAACAGTATAGAGTACTTAGAAACTCGATTTCCTAGAAGGCAGCTTTAAGCACTTACCGGTACTGTAAGTACATAAGCTGCTTAAGTTAGCCTACAACATCGGAGGAGAACATGGTGAGAGTCCGCATGAGGAACTTTGTGTGGGTGAAAAAATCAAGTTCTAGTGCACCTCGTTTGGAGAAGTCTCTCGAGGAGCTCTACGCCGACACTGTCGCCGAAGGAGGCAACCTCGTCATGCGGCACGGCTGAGATTTCAAATTTCAGCAGGACTCACTGCACGAGGTCTTCACCTCGCCTTCCCGGAGATCAACTTCACGCTCATCGTCGAGTACAGCAAGTAGCACGACGTGCAACCAGCTCGAGACTGACACGCTCGTGCCTGAACTTGCCGCGCTGCAGACGTTACAAGTCTTCCCGCGCTGGGCGCAGGAGGGCAAGCTGCTCGAGTACGGTCCACCAACTTCTTACAACGACCAGCGCTGCGCCTACATGGCCTACATGATGTTCACCTTCAGCATCCGGTACCACGAAACCGTGCTGGACGGCTTCGCGGCACCCAAGTCGCCGGCAGACCTCGTGGACCTGCAGTGGACCGGCACGACCAGCGATTTCGTGACGGCCAAGGAAAAGGTCACACGTACTCCGACGGCATGCCCAACGTAACGTTCGTGACGGACGGTAGCATCAGTAGCTGGCGTGGGGTAAGCGTATCGCCATCTTGGACAAAGGCAAGCACTGCTGACCGCCAAGCTCTTCATGAACTACTCTATATCTAAGAAAGGCGCGGGCCGCCGCTGGCGCTCTGGAAGGTGCCGTTGGTGTTGGCCATCAATAGCTCTTTTGCGGTCGGATTGATAGCCATAACCACCTTGAGGATCAAGCTGCCGAATGAAGATGGCACATAGCCCGACGATATCGATCCAGACTCCATCACTTCCGCAACCTTTTCTGTGATCTCCATTTTCTTCAGACGCTCTAGCAGTGGCCCCATGACAAAGTCTGCTGGGGTGACAGCACTTTAATGACCATAGGCTGGGACGACAACGCACAGGCGTGGGCTTGATCTCTCACGGGTGGCTGGAGCCACTCGAGAGAGAGCGTCAGGCGCGGGCGCCCAATGGCGGCTCCAGCCACCCGTGAGAGATCAAGCCCACGAGAAAATCGCCATGCCGTATCAATTGCTGCAGACACCAGGTAGCTAGGCGCTAAATGCAGCACATTATCACTTATTGACATCGCGGCGGTCACTACTGCGACGTTTCTATTCATGTTTCTATATTGTGACGGAAGTGGGGGTCCAAGTGGAATGTGTTCGCCAGTAATAGTAGGTCGCCATATACTGGTACTGACACATTTTTTTCGCTGCTGGTTCACCATCGGATTATACTAATCTTGTCACTTAAGATTGAATCTATACTAGTGTTGTCAAATTCCCTGAAGAGTAATGATTTGCACGGACTTCGTCCATCGAGTGAGCGTGGTTGGCCCACTATTACTCGTCCACGGAGGCGAGATGAAACACCGCTTTATTTGACAGCTTGTTTTACTACTCACTGCAGCTCGGACTGCGTGCTTACGCGTTACAGGTAGTAAAACTTTGTTCGATTGACCCGTCAACCTGGAGCTCCTAAGCTGAAGCTAGTACCACAGGGCCTTGTTCCAGAACAAACTCTTCGAGTCCGCAAGACTGTCGTCTGCAACCGAGAAAGTGTCGTTCATCACGATCTGCACCCCCGCAGCCGATTCGTTGTACCGAGGCCAATAGAGTTTGTCGTCGGCCCAGACAGAGTTGGGGTTCCCGGTGAGCACGAACGAGAGGAGGTACTTCTGCATTTGCCTTGCGATTGTCGCGTCCACGGGGGATGTAATAGCTCCAACCAATGCCGCCTCCGCTGCGTTGAATGTAGTGGTCGTAGTTGTCTCATTGGAGGATGTCGAGAGTTTGTGCGTGCCGTAAAAGTAGTAGCTCTGGTCTGTGCCGTGCTTGGCAGGACTGATGCCAACCTCTCCATTCCACGTTTGGTTGTTCAAGGCCTTCGTCAGGACATAGTTTTTCGCCGTTATTTCAAACGACTGTCGGATGTCGCTGAAGCGAAGACCGGCACTCGCATAGTTCTCCGCCGGGTACAGCTCAAGTGCGTCTTCAATCGTGTCGTCGGTGATCCTCGGCAACAAGACGCGCAAGGCCGCAGAAACATCCTCTTCAGTCTCGACGCCATCGTAGGCGACGCTGTTAAACTCGTGCTGCTCGTGGGTGAGTACACATGGGCCGGAGAAGTTGAAGTGGCCCTGGTACACACTGGCCTCGTACGTGTTCGGGAGGATGAACCCGTCCACACGAGGTTGCAGAGTGTACGAATACGCGTTCACGACGCTCACCGTAGCGTTTGCTAGCGTGTCGAACGGGACCTCCCGCATGCAGGTCAAGTGACCTCTCTCACACCCGACCGCACTCGACACATTCTGCCAGAACTGCTCCGCTTGGTGATGGCCAGCACCTGGCACGTAACCCGGGGACATGATGAACGCCTTGTGGAACAACTGAGGTGCGTTACCACCAAAGCGAGTCATCTGGAATCCGATCTGGGAGCCTCCAGCAGAGAACCCCACCGCCGTGACGTCGCTCGGGTTGCCTCCAAAGTTACCAATATACTTCTGCACCCACTCAAAGGCATGCGTGGCGTCCCAGACCGCCAGGTTCGAGACACCGCCCTCGTGCTGGTACGTCGGACCCGTGGCCACGCCCGTGATTCCCAACCGGTAGTTGTAGGCCACGTAGATGAAGTCCGTGCTCAACTCGAACAGTCCCTCGGGCGTGTTCACTGACTTGGACCCGAGCTTGAACCGACCGCCGTCCGCAACAAATGCGCGCATACTTGCTTCTAGCCACCGCCGCTTTAGTCGCTGCTCCCGTTCACTCCGGCGAGGGCGATTTCTCGTCGCTGCCCACCGTCACACTCGACTACTCCACTATCCAGGCCGTCGGAGGCAACACCACCGTCGGGTACTACAAATTCCAGAACATCCGCTACGCCAAAGCTCCCATCGGTAATCTGCGCTCGGCGTCAACAGGGGCCCACACATCCAGAAACAAACAGTCCTCCGACGACGCGCAGTCAACGTTGGTATCAGCATGGTTGCCGGTGTTGATGTCCGTCTCGACGTCGGGCCAAGTCTTCAAAAAGGTTTGGGTGTTGTGGGAAGCGCGAATCCAAAAGTGCTTGTTGGGAAAGAGTACCAGGGAGAGCGACCGCGTCCGCGAGGGAATGAAGACTACGTGTACTCGCTTTACAAATTAAGCCCACAGCTTGGGTCTCGTGGCGTTTTAAAAAGCGGATTTGTTCGAGGAAGAGATAAAAGATGGGCATTTTTGTGAAAGGTTGGTACCGCAATGTAGGATCCAGAAATGTAAAAAGTTGCTGATGCGCAGCAACGGAATTCTGATACATGTACGTATAGGAAAGTGTTTGGATTATCAGACGATGACTACGCGGTCGATAATGATGTCCGGGGCTCATTGTCATTGAATTGCATCGGTGGTGCACGCATCAACTTTCGAGCAATAAATACCAACAACAGACAAACCGCGAAGGTTCATCTGTACTGTACTGTACTGTACAGTACTGCGGCAAAGATTTGTATCTCATCCCACTTGGCCCCGCTGTAAACATAATCTTGGTCTTTGTTGCTTGGACACAAGTCAGGCTGGCTGCTAAAACGGATGCAGGGGTCGCTGTCCGCATCCAATTATATCAAAACTGGTGGGAATCGAAAGCTGAGACGCTTTTCTTTCTTTTAGTCCAATCAGAGGCGACGCCTATACGCAGACCTCTTTAAATGTGGGAAATGACCCGATTTCCCACACTTTACCACAATTAATATCCCACCAATATAAAAGTCGATCGACACCCTTATGTTAGCCAGTCCTAAACTGCAGCGGTGGGTTTGTATTGCTGTCACTCAATACTGTAGCAAAGA
Source organism: Phytophthora uliginosa (assembly GCA_024679075.1). Classification (NCBI taxonomy): domain Eukaryota; phylum Oomycota; class Peronosporomycetes; order Peronosporales; family Peronosporaceae; genus Phytophthora; species Phytophthora uliginosa. The sequence goes on along the minus strand of JAIKVD010000285.1, from coordinate 11,339 downwards.
TTTTGTCCATTACGTGCCAGCGGATTCAAGGCCTCGCTACTCTACCACTTCGCGATCTGAACAACAATTTATCGGCGCAGGTCTCCGTGTCAGGCCACTTCCTGTAGATAACAATTTTCAGCTGTTACCATCAGACGACTACGTCGTTAGAGGCTCGTATACTGTTAAGATTGCTGATGCACGTGCGTTCATAAGAGACCGCGGCAAATTGGCAATAGACGCCTTATCACAGCTTTACAGCAGTTTTGTGGCGCATTGACTACGACCTTCCCTAACACTGCCACCGTGGAATCGAATTTTTCGGTCATCAGTTGGGAACGAGACCAGTATCGACACTCGCTGACAGATTTTTCACTCGAGGGAATTCTGCACGCGAAGCAATTCGAACGAATAGCTTCACTATAGACAGAAGAAGACTTGGCAAGTCCATATGATGCAATCATTGTCATACAGTTATCTTACTGTTTGTATCATCCCACACCATACCACAATTAAGTTGCCATCTCAGCCCACCATTAAGCTAATCGTGGGGATTTCCCAAAAAACCACCATTAAAGAGGCCTGCCTATACGCAATGTTGGCTGTTTCCGGTGATCATTTCCGACCAGAGGAAGTATTAATACATGTACAACATCCTTACTTCGAAGTATTAAAAGTATTGAGTACATGCATCCACGTCCCAGTCGCTTAATACCACAACGCCTTATTCCAGAACAAGCTCTTCGCGTTCGCGAGGTCATCATCCGCCACCGTGAACGTGTCGTTGAACACGATCTGCGTGCCCAAGCTGGACTCGTTGTACAGAGGCCAGTAGATCTTGTCATCGGGCCACATGGTGTTGGGGTTGCCGGTGAGCACAAACGACATGAGATATTTCTGCATCTTGACGGCGATCGTGGCGTTCACCGTCGTCGTAACAGCACCGACGCTAGCAGCTTCTTCCGCACTCATCGAAGCCGTAGTCGCTGACGTACTGCCCGAAGAGGTTGAAAGCGAGTACATGCTGTACCAGTAGTAGTTCTGGTCATAACCGTGAGTTGCCTGGCCAAGTGCGACCTCGGCGTTCCAGGTCTGGTTGTGTAGGGCATTCGTCAGAGCCAAGTCCTTCGCCGTCAGGTCGAACGACTGCTTCATGTCGGCAAAGCGAAGTCCAGCGCTCTCGTAGTCGTCCTCAGGGTACAACTCCAGCAACTTCTCCACCGCATCGTCGGAGATACCAGGGAAGAAGATACGAAGGTACGTGGAGACGTCCTCTTGCGAGTCCACGCCGTCGTAGGCCTGGCTGTTTGCCTCGTGTTGCTCGTGCGAGATGACACACGGACCAGAGAAGTTGAAGTGCCCCTGGTACAGGTTGGCCTCGTAAGTGTCCGGCAGGATAAAGCCGTCCACGCGGGGCTGCATCTGGTTCATGTATGCGTCCACGATGGTGTTGGAAGTAGTGTCCAAAGAGCGGATCATGGTTACGTACGTATACACTGGTGATACTGTCGCGACCGGGTGTCGGCGTACCAAGATCGCATGCGTAAGCCTTGAGTGTTGCCCTCGAAGCTCTTACCCACTGTCATGGAAACCCGATCGGCGACCAGCACGTACGCTCCATTTGTAGAATGCGCAGCCTCTCGTAGGCAATCTCCGGACAATGGCCAGGCGAGATCCGTGGTGATGGCTTCTCGGCTGTTGTAGCTCCGACGTCGACAGGAAGGAAATGCAGTTTGATTGCTTCGTTAGAGGCTGCCCATATGATTCCGGCATATTTGACCTCTATAAACTGAGCCGATTCAAATATCAATGTAAACAGGAAACGATTATAATAAGACTTTGTTAATATAAAATAGATCCCAATATCATTCTTAGATTAAACCGTAGCACAGCAGCAGCCAAGTATCAGCATACACAATCGTCAAACGTCAACTTGTCCCGGCCAAAGGGCCTCATCAGTGAGCTTCCAATTCCGCAATGAGCGCTACGACTACTAACTCTAGGACCAGGCTCTGCCAGCCAGTCATTCTACGCGACTCCTCATAAGATCTCGCCCCGAAGTACCATCATGACACCACGCACGTGGCTGCCACTGGTGCCGAGCATGACAAAAGGAAGTTGATGCCGCTGGGCAGGCACAACTAGCAACATCGGCTTTCCTGGCAGAAGTCAGACCGTTGAGGCCGACACTCTTGGCGTGCACTGCAGAGGTGGTGTAGCTCCGCACCCAACCAGTCCGTCGTCACCAGCAATGGTTGTTGTGTCCTGAGGAGGCGTGCCCTTGACGGGTAAGCGAATGCCCCCGAGATAGATTGAGCGTTCCGGCCAGGGCATGTTGACGAAGCGTGACAGGCCACCAACCCCCACAGACCGTCGTTCGGTGTCACTGAGTATTTGTACTGCAATGGGCATTTCGCCATGGGAAGTGTAAGCCGTCTCGAACGTGATATCAGCTCGTGCTGCTTGCCCCGGCTTGAAATTCGTACGTGCCGCTTGAGCTTGTGACTTGCGGCGATGTCGGTCTGGTCGCCTATTGAGCTGAGCGTGAAGCCGATACGTGACTTGAGCTCTGCGACGCGAGACCCACAATGAACCACGTCACTCAGGAGACCCTTGCACACGACGGACGTTCAACGTGTGTTGGCTTGGTCGTGCGGTCTTATTCTGCAACCCGGGTTCTTCGTGTTCTTGTCGGGTTGGTCATGGCCTGAGCGTTGAGTGTCTTCCTGCATTCGGAAAACCATTTATCCGCTTGTTCCTTTCGCTTCGCTCTCGGCACCGCCGACTAAATTCACAGGTTTTGAGCGATTGTGCACGAAAAGAACCAGCTGAAGAGCTACGAGCTGACGCAGCCCGTCAACGTGTTCTGTGCAAGCAACTCCACCGGACTGGAGTCTCCAGAGATCACCCGCCCGCTCTCTACCAACAACAGGTACGAGGTTTGCTGTTGCCGCACGATTGTACTTCGCCCCGCCTTCCAACTAAACGATTCCTCACTTCAGCCATCACCCGTTTGCCACACTTGACAGAGCTCGGACGCTGCGATTTTGATCATCGCGGGCTTTCGGTGATGCACGACCGTCTTGATGTGTGCACCAGTGAGATTGACTAACGTTATTTGTTAAATCTCCACGGATAGAGACATCCAGCACCTTCGATGCGGCAGCGTCGTGCGTCTGCAGCACTTGGCGGTCAGAATTCGGTGTACGTGTCACTACAATACCCTGTTTTAGTGACCAACTTCAACATGCTTCTGCTCTGGTATTGCGTGTCTCGCGTGGCGCACCATGTGCATCTGCTTGCACAGCCATCACCAGCAGCGATCGGCCACCATCCCAGCGTGCCATATCGCCGTCGTCACTGCCGACTGCGCGTCAGCAAAAATACCGCGCCATCGGCTACTTAAAACAGCGTCTTCAACACCACATCGCTCCTCCACTTTTAACACCGTCCAAACTCCTCCCGCTGCCATCACGACCGCAAGCTATAGGTGCAAAATGCACAGCTATCCATACCTCCGTCCACATGCATCGGTACCAGCCAGCAGCTTCGTGTCATCCCTCCAGCCACGTCGCCTGCGTCCCGCGCTGAAGTTGGTTACGGTCTCGAGTACCCCCAATCGTACCCCGGTTACCCCCGAAGTGTTCACGTAAAATCACGTCGAAACGTTCAAGTTGAGGTCATTCGCGAATCCGCCGCTGGACCCAGACGTCTCGCGCCGTGCGTCTGTATCTCCTCTCCCAGGGCCCTTCACTCAGTGCAACCGGTTGCATCTTGTTCAGCACACGTGTGCGCATCTGCTGATCCCTTTTCCACCACTCACCGCCCCGTATTCGCCGAGAAACACCATGGACGCCAAGGCCCCACTGTCGCTGGACGCCTTCATCAAGCTTGCCTTCTGTCTAGAGGGTCGAGACAAGTTCTCCAAGGTACACAACCTAGTGCATTGCAACCGCCGCCGTCTCCTCTTTCTAACGAGCTACGTGCCGTGTCTAACCGCCCTCTAGATGCTGCAATACGGCAGCCGAGCGCTGGCCTTCTACATCCTGTCGGCCGACCCCAAGAGCGACGTGGGCCAGCGCCTGCACGCGCTGTACAAGGTCATGCAGCAGTCGCGCAAGGCCTTCCGCCTGGGCAAGAGCCTCACGTACTACAAGAAGCTGCAGGCGCTGTCCGGCAACAAGAGTCTGTCCGAGGGCCAGCGCTACCTGCAGTTCGTGCAGAACGTGGGCATGCTGGGCTACTTCGTCTCGGACAACGTGGCGTTCGCCAGCAAGGCCAAGGTGCTGCGTTTCGACGCCGAGGAGCTGACCAAGAAGGGGGGCGTGCTCTGGTTCTGCGCCAACGTCGCGGGCTTCTTCAACGCCGTCGAGAGCCTCAACGCCGACGTGGAGAAGGAGAAGTGCGTGCGCGACATCTTGGCCTCCGAGGAGGACGCCGCCCGCGTCGACGCGCTGCATTCCCAGCTCGAGGCGCTGAGGAGCGGCCGCTTCAAGAAGCTGCTCGCGGTGCTCAAGGTCACGTGCGACCTCATCGTGTCGTCCAACACGGGCGGCGTGCGGCTGGCCGAGCGGATCACGGGCACCAAGCTCCACGACGGGATCGTTGGCTCTGTGGGCTGCGTGTCAGCTGCTGTGGTGCTGTACAACACGTGGCCCAGCGCGCCGAAGAAGGCGCTGCCGCCGAGTGAGAAGAAGGTCACGGAGGTCAAGGAAGAGAAGAAGACGGAAGACGACAAGACTGACAAGTAAGCGCGTGGTGAAGTCTCGACGCTTGGGTCGGTACGACTGGATTGATTGCTCTCCACCGCCTGGATGGAGCCTGCACATTTTATTGGAATAACATGATAAGTACTCATTGATTCTTGCTGTGGACGAGTGTCAGGAAGCTGGAGAACGCGCTCATTTTCTCGTTTTCTCGTATTTTTAGTGTGTGTCTTTGCTTGCGGTCGTTTTGTGCTGCGCTGTAGTTGCGTCCGTCGTCAGATTCGCGTTCTGGATGCACCGCCGACAACGAGGCGAGTCGCTGAGCGAGCGGCTACGGTCCGAAGTGCAGATGTCTGCGGCGCTGTGGCAGATCGGATCCAACATCGATGAAAACTCGGCAACTGGAGATACGAAGGCTGGTGGTAACAGCCGCCGACCATCGACAAACGTCCATGTCGCCAGCGTACGTTTGATAGCGTTGGTCTCGATGCTTTGCCATGGTATTGTTTGACGACTGTCGTTTGTTTGGTTGCTGCAGGTTGGAAATGGCCACCCGTGTCCTCGAGAAGTGAAGCCGCTGCTCTTCTTCTACAAGTTTCTTCAGCCAATTGGTACCGCGGATACTGTCGGTGGCACCAGCGACAACAATGACAACGCTACTACCAGCAGCAGCGCTCAGAGGAAGCTGCGCGTCAACTTACCGCTGACAGTTGTTTGCGAGCGTGCAAATGCCCAGGAGATGGTGCTTTGGCTGCGCACTGACGCGCATGGCAACGTCGTGCGCGAGGAGAAGGCCCCTCTATGGCGGAAGAAGCTGCACAACGACCTCCTCGGCCTCGCGTCGGCTTCATCGGCTAGTCCTTCAAACAGTCATGAAGGGGACCCAGTCTTAGCAGTGCGCAGTGTAGCGCGGTGGAAAAGCAACAACAGTCCTAGCAGTGGAAGCGCAGTTGTCCTCACCCGACGAACGCTCGACCCCGTTATGGCAGTGCCGTGCGAGCTGCCGATATGCGTGCAGCAGTTTGTTCACTGTCGCGGCTCTCAAGCCAGCGTCTACCGAATTTTCTGGTGTGAGCAGGAGCGCAAGTGCTTCGCCGTGAATCTTACCAGCAGGTACGGCCACGCCAACATCTCTTCATTGTGTACTTCACCATATTGACTAACACCGTCGTGACACTGCTTCTCTTCTTGGTTCATCGCTCGTTAGTGTAGCTTGAAAAGTACAGAGGCTCCTCAAGAAGTTGATACTGCTGGGATTCCAGGCATGCCTGCTGCAGCGGCCCCTACGAATGGTATGACTGTTTCTACCATGGCGGCAATGAATGCAGCTTTCGAGGCAGCCATGGCTACTGCAGCGCAAATCGCTCGGTTCTACTGCGTGACGGTCTGTCCAGACGAGCGCGCCTGCGCTCGATGGCCGAAACTACGCGGCGCGGCAATCGCCGAAGGTGTCCAAGCAACGTCACGTGTCGTGGAACATGTGCAGCTGCAGCTTCCTACACTGCGCTTTCATTCTATGACCGTGGACTTCATCAAAGACACGGCTGGTGTGTGGTGGCTCACGCGGGTTGTCGATTTCAACGCGTCAAGTTTGGTTGAGCCACCCAGAGATGACGGAGGATTTGGTACACGAGATTCGGCAGTGTTGATCCCTGAAGCCTTACGCACCAAGCACGGCCGAGTCAACAACGAACCGCAAGCGGATGACTGCAATTCTCCCCCACGAGCGTCTGCACTAATGCGCGGTGACGAGCTCAACAATGCACTGAACTCTCGAGTTTGCTTCCTTTGTGGCTGCTCATGCGAGCTCACACCATCGTTCCGAGGCCAGCTAGAGGCGATGCTCAAAGGCCAAACTAGGGACGACTACAAGGACAGCAGCGCTATCTCGATAGAGGCATCGGTGGTAGACGAGTTCAGGATGACCATCATGATGGCGCTCGACACGATATTCTTCTTGCGGCAGCGCGGAGTGGCCCTACCAGTATGGGAAGGCGCCGTTAGCATCGTCCGGAAGTCGCAACTTCGCGATGTCTGCGACTTCCCAGCTTGCATGCTGTGCTATCGGATCTACCAGCAGCAAAATCGACTGCAAGTGATCGCGCGTGAGCTGCATAGTGTGTTTTCACCACCTGTAGCCAGCACCAGCGACCGACCCGAAGTAGACGACGACGTGGCGGATGGAGCTGGCACTGTGAACACTAGTGTTGGGTTGGCTAACTCCGCTGCATCAGGCTTATCTGCATCCCAGCTCCTTTCCACCGAGTTGCGGTTCCGCTACGAGACCCCGAAGAACGTGCTTGACCGCCTCGAAGCTTTTCGGACGGAGACGATACCGCCTGCGGTGTTGCTGCGTGGGGATTCACCCGAGATGCGACCGACTTGGAGCATCCTGACGCCCATGCGCGGAGCCGACGTGGATCCTACCGCCTCGCAACTCCGTCTTGTGTTTTTCTTTCACGAGTTGCAGGACGCAGGACCTGACTTGGTCCCCACAGATTTCTTCTTGGAGTACCAATTGGGCCAGAATGTCACGCAAGTGCAGCTCGAAGGCAGTAAGCACCACACTCCCAATCGCTGGCAGCTCTGTGAAACGCGAGTTCATTATTTGTGCGCGACGCTGGATGCGTTCAGTGACTTTTGCTCGCACAAACGGCTTCTCATCAAGATGAAAGCGAAGCCTAGTTCACCGATTCGAAGCACTAGGCCTGGTGATGGTACGAGTGTATTGGAGAGCACTACTTTCGCTGGGAATAATGAAGGCGATGGCCACACTCGCCATCGTGACAAGGAAGAGTTCATCGGATACACGCTGCTGTCCTTGCGGTCAGTGGTTACAGCTGCAAAATGGTTCGGGAACTCGCTGCAGCCTGAAAGCCGCACGGATTATTTGCTGGAGCTGCACACAGCTTCGTACGGACTTCTTACGCTCAAGTTGACGGTCGGACTGCTGGTCGATCCCGTGCCCCTAGCTCACGTGCGAGATGTTTTGCGTGACCGGATTTTTCTAGAGGAACAGCCACCGCGTGGGGTGTATTGGCCTCCACCATCGCATTATCTTGGCGGGTTGGCAGTGCCGCGCGATTGGGTCGGTGCTCTCATGCCGTCTGAATACACCAAGATATTGCCCATGCGCCGCAGAGAGGCCCCCGGCTCGCATCCTTCAGTGGCATCAAGTCCTACACGGACCCAACCCCAAACTTCCACGACACCCATAGTCGTCCCGGCACCAGAACCGCAGCCTTTGATACGTCGGATGAGCTCAGAACTCATGGAGAAGACTACTACAACCTCCGGTCCTACCGTAATGTCTCGAGCTAACGTAAGGCGACGAATGTCCAATGTAACAATGGGCAAGAGTTGGGCTGAGACTGCGCGTGAGTTGGCATCAGCCGGTGCCATGGACGGTGTTTTAGCTCGCGGTGTGGACAGTGTTCACGTGGAGCAGGTTCAATCAGAGTACAGATCACGATCGCTGCACTTGATGACTGTGGCGATGGTCGGCACGACCTTGTCACGGGCTTGTTTGGCCGCCAAACGAATTGTTTTCCGAGTGACTGAGGATGCTGCGACGACCAACTTCCCGACAATATTGCTGGCGGCTATTCTACGCCATGCAAGCTTCGCGAATCCCGTGTCAACATCGTGTTTTCCGTCCACGTCCTTGTCAAACTGGAAGTCACCAGCAAGATTCCACTTTACGCGGAGATATTCCGTCGATCGCTTGCTAGCTGAGGTCAAGCCTGGAAGTCTGCCGATGTTGGCTCTACTTGGCGAGTTGTTGCTAGTTCTGATCGAGGACCGAGCACTACCGACTACCGTAGATGCGAGCGCGCTGGAGCCTCTGCTGGAGCCATTTTGGCAGCAGGACAGCGGCTGGCGCCCAATTCCACGGACTCGAAGCAGTTGTCTACCTGAACACCGAGTGACTTGGAATCGAGCAATTCGGCGTTGGGAAGCTGCCACCGGTGCAATCGAGGAAGTCCCAGAGCTTGCGGCGTCGCCCGAGACTCCTGACGTTAGTGTTAAGCCAGCAGCAAAGGCCCATTCCGTCGTCCTCGCAGCCGATATCGGAGACTTTCGTGCTAAAACCTTAGCGCTTGTACTGTGCGAGCTGTTCGAGCAAATGGAGACGCTGGACAACGGATACATTGAGATCGCAGAACTGCGCTCGCTTGCCAAGTGCCTCCCTGAAGAAGAGTACTTGTGTGCTGAAGACCAATTCGAGCTTGATGTGGGCGAGCGTGAGCGACTATCGCAGGAGGATATTGACACGATAGCTGGGCTTGTGGAGCGGCAACGACGTCTAGCTCTACGAACTCTGCTCCACTCGCTCATGGAGAGTGCTGTCATGGTGGATGCACTGGCACAATTTGACCGCGTGGGCTCTGGTGAAATGAGTCTTGAAGGTACGCTCTGTTCATATCTGCTGGTACATACGATCACAGCTCATGCTTTCTTGGATTTTGACATATATGTAGAGTTCCGAGAGCTTGCGTCTGAAGCGTTAATGACGCAGCGTAAGGTATTTCGTGCATTTCTTGATGAACCGAAAAAGTCGCAGGACGGATTTTGTCTACGCCACGGATTCACAGAGATATTCGCTACCGACAGCGTATGTGTCCTATGCGCAACCGAGGTGCGTGCAAAGGTTTTAATATCGTTGAGAAAAGCTTCGCGTTTTGACGCCACTTGTGCAGTTTCAAGCAGAAAAATCACCTGGCAAGCCTGGAAAATCGCCACTTAAAAGCCAGGAGAAAATGCAAGTACCTACCGCTGCCAGTACCGAAAGTTCCGGTGCAGGTGCTGCTGTTCAGGCTGCACGCGACGCTGCACGAAAGTTTAGCGGTGAACGTGCGGCATCAGGGCGAAACCTCGAGATCGAGTTCTCCCTGGGAGCGAAGGAGAGACCCAATTCTGACAACACGAGGCGAGCATCGTCACCCCCAAGACTGGAGAGACTTCGCCGTCTTTCCTCCGGCAAGATTATTGTCGAAGAGGTTCCTGTTGAAGTCGATAACGAGCCAGGTACACGAAGGCGACGAGCGGTAGTTGGGAGAGAAGCGATAACCCGACAGATTGTAGATGAGGAGCTGGTGAATATGTTGAATCGGTTGCATGCCGCCGAGCGAACTATTGTGACCCAAGCGGGTGATCGGAAGCAGTCGGTTAGTGCTGCGAAGACTCGGCAACCACTTTCAACGAAAAATCTGACGATACCAAAAAGCGCCTCGTGTTCCGATCTCAAGAGTCTCAGAAGATCAACGGCTGCAACAATTCCAACGCAACATTCTGGACAAGCTAATGCCTCGACTAATCTGGAGAAGACAACGAAGAAGAAGCGGCTCAAGAAGAAGATCTTGAAGAAAACAAGGCGTCGACTGAGGCCAACCAGCCCGTTGCCCGCATCAAGCTCGCTGGCCAATCTATTGCGTATGGAGTTCACCGATCGAAGACGTGCGTTGGCTACGAGCGCAAGCGAAACGATCATCCAAAAGGCAGTACGCGTCGAAGAAAAGAGGAAGCAGGTAAGCGCAGCGTGTGCTCGTGTATATTTTTTTCTTGCAATTCGTTCACTAATTCAATTCTCGTCTGTGTATGTGCAGCTGGACAGACTAGTACTCGCTGAAGTGCAAGAAGTAAAGCGAAGACTCGCCAGACTTCTCGACGATACTTACTCCAGCACAGCTACTTAATCCAGCGCAGTCCTTCAATTGCAGTCGCTCATCCTGTACAAGTACCAGCGCAGTCCCCCTTCTCGCTCGCTCCAGTGCGGCTTCCAGTCTGGTACACGGAACTACAGCCACCAACCACCACCAACCCGTCAGTAAGTAAGTATCACCACTCAATAGCCATCCCCCTTCATTCACTCGGAACGCACCCCAACCGACAGCACGCTCGCGTCCTGCTTCAACTGCGTTGTCAACCTCTGAGCGATCCCCGGCAGCGACTCTGCGAACGCGTAGACTATCACCAGCTTGGCCTGCGAGATGTCGACGAGCATGACGTCCCCCAGCTGCACTTCGATCTTGTGCTGCAGTTGCTGCTCTTGCACTTGAGCCCGCGCGCGGTGGACAAGTGTCTCGTCCAGCTCCACACCCAGTGCCTTGCAGTTAAACCGCTTGACGCCGGAGACCAACCAGCGTCCATCTCCGCAGCCCAAGTCCACCAGAAGGTCCGCCGACGTCAACGCCAGCCGCGCGTCCTCCAATTTGGTCCACACGGCATCAATCACCGCCAATGGCGACGGACTGAACGGTGCGAAGAGCTCCTGCTGCCTGTCCTCGCTCTTCAACGTGAGCGCGTCATTGGCGCGTGCTCTGGCGGCTTCAAGTACGAGTTGACGCAGACGTCTCCGTCGGTCCTCGTGTGTCAACGATGTAGCCATGTGTCTTTTGGAGTCAGCACTGGCCAGCAATAAATCCGGTCCAGACGTCTCTGATTCGTCAATAATTCGAATCGTGCCCTTTGATTGGAGGAAAAGGTTGACTGGAGACCCTCAGCCAGGTGCGTCATTGACACATTGGCACGAGCAGCTCCAGCTCCGACCGACTGACCATGGCCGCCACGAAGGACAAGACGCCGCTGGCGCACGACAGCGACAGCGATGAGGCACCCGAGGTCGTGACCAAGCAGAGCGCCGCCCAGCAGGCG
>JAIKVD010000284.1:0-23416 GCA_024679075.1 Phytophthora uliginosa | reverse complement strand
AGCTCAACATTGGTCGTATGGCCATTTTGGAGAACATAGACTACGGCAACCTTTTAAATTTCAAACCAAGACTGTACTTTTACAGGATCATTTCTATAGTACCTTCTTTTCTATTCGACTTTCCGAATAGACAATTTCATTAACTTTGATGATCGTATTCGGCTTCATTCATTGACTCGGGATGTCGGTGGTTGCAGTGCCGGGTCCTCTTTTGGACTTGGTCTCCCCCATTGATGAACGTCCGCTGTCGCTATTCCAAGGCAGCGTGAGTGAGTGGAGTGATATGAGAAGTTATTGATTCTTCACCTTTATTTTACTTTTTCCAATTACCTGTCTACTTCTACCAAAAACCTCCTACTACGTCAACCATCACTGGTTCTATGTGTGTCGACTACGCCTTATACAGTAGTCACGATCGCCTGCGCAGCTGTCGATCTCGAGGCTGAGATTCCGCCGTCTTTTCCCTCTGCTTAGTTTCCGACGCAAATCATCGCACTCAAAATATGGAATGGAAATACCAACTAACTCAGTAGGCTTCACATCTCGACAAAGAGACGTGATGCTTCGGTTTTGCGAGGAAGGAGTACGCCTGAACAGCAATGCTACAGAGTTGGCCCAGATAGGCTAGAACCTATCTGCCCAGCGTGTTACAGACTCGTTCCATTTATCACGTCCGTTTTGCAATTTTGAAGGCCCAATATTGGGGCTTAGAACAAAAGTGTAGACTGATTAGGCGCCAAACCATCCATTTTTATTTTTATTTTATGTCACCTTGAGCGTCCACTTTGAGATCGATCAAACAATGAATAGAGAACTTTAGACTTTAGATCCTGGGGTTTTGGTACAAAACTTGACAGAAAACGTTTGAATTCCCGCTAGTCCAAAAAATTATTCCAATAGAACAACGCGACCCTTCGTTATTCCACTGGACCTAAGTATTGGAACATCCGCTGGTAATTTATCCGTCATCTATCCGAGCTTTATCCAGATTTTCCTAGTTCCAAGCCAAGCGATGTTCCGGCATCTAAAGTTCTCTAGTAGCTGATCTCGTAGCAGGTCATTTGGAACAAGGAAAATTTGTCGGATAGATGACGGATAAATTACCAGTGGATGCTCCGATACTTAGGTCCAGTGGAATAACGAAGGGCAATTGGAATATATGTTTGGACCAGCGGGAATTCATACGTTTTCTGTCAATTGTTTTTTTTTATTTTTGAGTGGCGTTATGGTCATTTACATGCTACCATGGTACCACATAACGACTACAAAGACCGGCCCTCCAGGCGCGTGTGTCATCGCCTGGTGGGTGGGAAATCGAGTGAGTGCCTCCGTCGCATCAGCGCTATCCAGCGTCAGCGCGTCCAGTATATCTTCCCCAGTAGCTAGATATGCATCTCGCCAATGCTCAAAATCATCGTCACCGAGGCGTATGACTTGAGACCAGCGTGGGATCAGTTCTGGTTGATCCGAAGAAAAATTGTGACGGCTCTTACGGTCGTCCATTGCAATGTTGGCCAGCATGTCGGCCGCTTTGTTAAACGCGCGCAGGTGGTGTGACCACGAGCGTATATGAATCCGATCCGCAAGTCCTCGACATTTGAGCGTACACATTGCGTAAATGGGCCACTCGTGGGGGCCGTCGTGCCTTCAGTTGATTTACAATCATGGCGCTATCGCCAACGACATGGATTCGTTCTAGCCGTAATGCCATCGCCCGCCGCAATCCAGCATGCAGTCCTCGGTATTCTGCTATGTTGTTCGTCGTCTTATGAGACGCGAGAGAAATGCTAGCCATCCACAGTACCTTCGGTGATGTTGCCCCATGTTCGATTGTAATCAACATGCTTCCTGCCCCGCCTGGACCCGGGTTGCCTCTGGAGCCTCCATCGAAAAAAAGGACGACATGATCAGATTGCAACATAAATGCAAGTCTCGGTCGTTCGTTTGAGTGTCTTCCTAGGAGTGCGGAGCATACAAGATGCGCTGCTTCTCGATGCCGATCGCTAGGTCCGACTCGAGCGGTTACGATGCGAACGTTGAGATAAGCTTGTCGGAGTCGACCATTCAGATGCGCGATAGCTCTCCGACTAGAAGAATCGCTCGCAGCGTCGAAATAGGAAGCTCTTCTCGTCCAAATAGCCTGTAGTGTTACAACGATCCTAAGATCCAAGCTTTCTCAGCAACCGCGTGCACACATTGCTGAATGCTCTCACGTTCGGCTTGGGAGCGCGTGTGGTATACGCGATCTAATATGGACCAAATGCCGTGCGGAACCCTGCTAAAATTGAGCCCAAAAAGTGTCTTCGGCGTGAAAACATGTTCCGGGCTTCCGAGCTCTTTCCAGTGGCTATTATAGAACACTTCCCAAAATATTTTTGCGCCTGGACACAGCCAAAACATATGTGCAACCCCCGTATCCCTCGACTTGCACTCTTCTACAGCACATCCTAGACACTGAGCAATGGGATCCCAACGAGAGAAAGCTCGTAATTTTAACCGCTGAAGTAGTTGTTCTCCCCATGCTGAGACCCCAACCTGTCTTCTCAGAGACGCCCACGACACTGAATCAAGAGCTCTGCCTATTGTGGGACTCTCACTGTGATGTCGAGTTTCGACTTTGATTGACAGCCCCGCGCCGAGGTCTAACGACCTTGAACCCCGCGGAGAAAGATGACCGAGGCCTCTGATTGGCTACACACATTTCCCGCACTTTAGTGCCAGCGGGCTAGCTAGTGAATTTGGGTCACGGCGGGTTCTAATATAAACCCCGTCGTGACCTCCGGTTAGTCATATCTGTATCCTCTTTTTGCCTCTTAGTAGGAATCCGGACTTAGGGCGAAGGCTCGTCCGGTTGTAGGATTAGACCGAAGGCTCGGTTTACATTTGGTCTTTGTATAGACATTAGGGATTAGCTATAGACGAGGCCCCACAGCCTCTAATCACTAAATCAGAGTAGAATTTCCCCCTCAAGCCACAAGAGTCAAGTCCGTCTCCGGTAAGTCTAGCTAACTTAGCCGTAGCACCAGGATACACTCGGCCGACGTGGGTTATGTCTACCGGTGAACTTAAGGTACATTGACTGAGAGTTCATCCTGGTAAGGCCAAGAGTGGAGAAGTGGCCGAGTGTTGAGAGGTATTAGAGACCTCATTGCACGTGTCTGGGAGAGTGGCACAGCCCCCCAGTATATTTGACTCCCGACCGAGGTTTCACTTCGGTCCCCCCTGTAAAAGGCCTTGACTGGCCCGGTACCCTTCCTTTCTGAGGGACTACAGGGGGTAAGCGCTAAGCGCAACTGTGTAAACACCCTAGCCTTCACTCGTGGCTACGGGTGTATTTATTTCTGTGGGAATACCTGCCTGACCCAACGGCGCACTCCGGCACATTCCAGCCCGGTGTAAGGGATCGAATTTGGTCTTCAGATTTTATCCCAACGATATATCGCCGACCTTAACGGGAAAGCGTGTGTTGTTGGTAGGGCTCGTTCCCCTTACTTTGGTAGGAGGGACGAGGACTCGTAAAATCGTGTTTCCATACACGACAACTGGTGCCGCGACCAGGGACTGGTGTGACCTAGTTTGTGTTGTGTGTAGGTATTGCCCCTAACGAGCTTTGAGAAGAGAAGAAAAGAGAAGAAAAATAAGAAGAACAAGAACAAGATGGCGAAAGGATCCAAGTCAGCGGTACCAGCCACGCCGGTCAGGCCGACGCGTGGACCGACCGGAGCTCCGTCAACCCTCGCCAGCGATCTGACGTCTCGGTTGTCAACGATCTCCGAACGATCGGTCAGCTTCGCCGACTCGGCGGACGAAGGTCCCGACGCCAAGGATGGAATGATGGATTATGAAGACCTGGAAGAGAAGACTCCGGCAGCGATGCAGGAGTTGGACGACCAAGAGGGCGCGATGTTGTCGGCAGGACGTAGTGGGGGCTCGCGCTCCCTATCCCGAAGTCTCGCGTCTGAATTTGATGAAGTTGCGAAGCCGGATCATGCCCAGGATGACTATGAGGACAGCACCGAGGAGTCGAAGGCTCTGGTGCAGGGTACTAAGGGTCCTCAAGAATCCCGCGGGTACCGGCCCCCGCTGAACAGCAGCACCCCCGCTGCTAACAAGGTGCTCGGGCGGATGCTCGAGCAAATGATCGAATCCAGCGAGTGGATCCAACAATTCACTCCACAAATGGTTCGCCGGTCCGTCTGGGCTGAGTTGAGTGGTGAGTTGGCCTGGCCAGTGAACACGATCACCACTACTCAGGTGGTCGAGGACACGGTGTCACTCCTCCGAGCGATGGGGTGTGAACCCCAAACGCATCCTTCCGAGTCTACGCTTGAGGGATGGCCACCAGCTATCGCCGGCCGCGACTTGCACAAATGGAAGAGGAAGCTTTGCTTGAGCTTTGGAGCGTCCGCCATCAGCGTAGGACGACCCCCGAAGACGCCGGGGAACCAAGAAGAGGAAGACCCTTCGAGAGTCCCACTTCCTCAGACGCCCAAGAAGTCGGCTGAAGACTCGGCCAGTCGGCCGGCGAACGACGGCGTGTTCTCAGCCAAGACCGTTGGCTCGCCGTATTTCCAGGATTCCCACATGGTGACTCCTCGGTCGACGAGCCGGGCGGACCGCCTTTCACGCGAGTCCGAGGTTTCTCGAGCCCGCGGCGTCCGACCGAGTACCGCCACTAGACGGACGACTCGTCGATTTACTCCGCGTGAAGACTCGTCCGACGACGACAGCAAAGATTACACGGATCGTGGGGATGAAACCGACAGTCCCAGCGACGAGTTGGCCCGCCAGGTGCTCGAAGTGAGCGAGATGGAACGACTGAAGTCGACACCGAGACTTGAGCTCGCGACTCATCGACCTCTCGCCCAGATCAAACACTTCACTGGGGCCCGCAACAAGAGTGAGAACTCTATGCAATGGCTCCGAGCTTTCGTGTACGAGATGAAGGGAACGCACAATCCCCCGAACGAGTGGTGCATGGCGTTCGAGCTGAGTCTTCGTGACGGCGCCCTCCACTGGTACCGTCAGCTGTCGAAGAAGACCAAACACCAGTGGAAGCTGCTCAGCGATGCTTTCATTAAGTATTACTGTTCGCAGTTTAACCAGTCTGCGAAGGCTCACTACTACTCCGCCAAACGAGACGGGTCCGAGCACGTATGTGACTACCTCAATCGGCTGAATGGCTACACTCGCAATGCAGGCCTGCAGTTTGAGAAGGGTGGGCGCGATGCAAAGGATCACGTGCAGCGCTTCCTCGAAACATGTGGAGATCGCGGCCTCGAACGCCGTCTCTGCCACGTGCGAGTGAAGGACATTCACGAGCCCGAGTACATGATCAACGACATCCTCAAGTCGGAGGAGCGAGGGACATCCCGTGAGGGGTCCGCGTACCCGCCGAGGAGTCGTGATGGTTATCCTCCGAGGAGTCGCGATAGCTCACGCCGACGCGATGAAAGGCGCCCTGAGGTAACTCGTGACCCCTACCGCCGGGACCGGTCCGACCGTCGTGAAAGCGAATTCGACCGCCGTCGTGATGACTCAAGCAATGTCCCACGGATTTCGCTAGCTGAAGCGACTTTGTCCGACCTGATGGCTGAACTTCAAGTGCGTACACCAACACGTGGACGAGCCACACGCCCGTCCCAAACTCGGTACTCGTACAGTGACGACGAGAGTGAGCCAAGTGATCATGGCTACTCGGACGATGACCGCGGCAACGGCGACTTCGATGAGCCCTACGACTCTGACGAAGAAGAAGGTCATGTAGCCGCCGCGAGTGAACAAGAACGACGTGCAGCAGCCGACGGGACGTTCGCTCGCTCGGACCATCGCCAACGTCGAGGTGGTGAACCCGGACGAGGTTTTGACCGCGGTAACCGACCTTTCAACCGAGACAACCGCGACAGCCGACCACGTCAGTATGGACCGTACGCAGCATGCGGAGGAGCCGGGCATTCGGCTCACTACTGCTACCGGCGCTGCAAACTGTGTCAGCAAGTTCATGACGTCGGCAAGTGCGAGGCTCTTCAGGCCCTAACCTCCCTCGTTCGGACGAAGGTCGAGAAGAAGGACCTCACGCCCGAACTCCAGAGTCTAATCTTCGGTGGCAATTTAAACTAGGCAGCCCGCCAACTGAAACTGGGTTGGTCCTAATCGGGCTGCCACAGTTAGCCGCCCCACTAATCGATGCAGACTGTGTCTACGTGTTCGTGGGAACGAGCAAACGGTCGAAGAATGATGAAAACGACGATGTGAAAATGACTGACTATGAGGCGCAAGCCTCGGTGGAGGTGTATTGAGAAGAATGGGTGAAGAAGAGGAAGATGGAAGTAGCACCGAGGCTTGGGTGTCGAGCGCGGTGCAACAAGTAGCCTACCACGGCCAAGACACCCGGGGAGCGACAAAAATGCACCCTGGAGAACGGCTGGGGTGGTGGTCCGCGCAGAGGTTTGACCGGAGAGCTAGGATGCGTGCTCTGGTCAAGGGCGCGGTGAGACGCACGCACACGGGTCCTCTTGGACACCAGTGCGAACGTCAGTGTGATATCGGAGAAGTTTGCGAAACAGTTGCGGCTGCGTGACGTACAAGGTCACGGTCGATGTATGGAGATTCAAGGATTCACCAAGGGAACGATGGCTACCTCGCGACGAGCCTTGGTCAAGGTGACGCTGGGGTGGCAACATGTGTATGAGTCCGAGTTGTGGATTATGGACCACGGCGCAGGTGTCGATGTGGTTTTGGGCACGGATTTCATGATCCCGGCGGGAGTGCGACTGGACATGTTTCATGCGACAGCACGGCTGCCGGACGAAGTGAGTATCCCGCTCATTAAAACGCTGAACATGCAAGATGACCACGGAGAAGGACCACATGTGAATGGAGGTCCTACCGAGTACTTGCTTGTACCCAGCCGAGAGTTCGCGGAGTACCGGACGCCGAGGTCTCAACCGTCGTCTGACACGCACGAAGCGTGGGTTCGGCGAACGAAGGCTCTGTTGCCGACCGTGGTGAAGTCTCAACGAGGCAAGATCGTCAGGGTGAGATTGACCAACATCTCCAACCGACTTACGTCCTGTCCTGCTCACTCCCCGGTGCTCATGTGGGTACCTATCGGCGACCTCCCGAAATCCGATGGATACGTTCAGTTAAGCTCCAGTCGGTACCGGGATTGGCAGATGCTGGCCTACGAGGGTGGTCGCGATAAAGCGGTGTTCCGACGTGAAGGAGAGCTGTACGCACAGTGGTTAGCATCTCAGCCTCCTGCGGTCGACCGCCCGGAGTACACTACTCCTACGCGAGTCCTCAGGAGACCGACCGAGGACTCCACGGTCCAACGAGAGTACGTAAACAGCACCGTGCACCGTGAGAGTAGACACGAAGAGCGAGACCAGCGAGACCAATTCGCCGGCGACGATCTGTCTTCCGACGATGACTCAGTTGTGGACTCTGCTCCGCCGACCGTGATGACGCCTAGCCGGTCCGATTTTGAGCCTGGCGTGAACGATGAGTCCAGTCCGAATCCGAGCTGTGTAGAGCTGTCGACCGAGCGCCCAGAACCGACGAGCACTTCCAGTGACCTGTCCGAAGATGACCCAGGACCGAGCGATGAGAGCACGGTAGACTCAGAAGCTGGACGGTGTCAAGACGAGAGCTCGATGGCGATTTTGGAACGGATGTACTTGTCTGTTGCGACGGTACTTTCAGCAGATGCAGATGACGACCCAGTTGAGGATCACTCTACTGCAGAGCACGCCGCAAACACGATCAGTCTAGAGGACTACGCCCACGAGCTAGCCTTCTTACCTGACCTGACCGAAGCCTCGGTCACAGAGCTCGACTACTCGGCGACAAATGTCCGCCATCCCGAGCTCAGCCCTGCGCTCCAGGACAAAGTGGTGAGTGTGCTCCGACAGCACGAGAAGATTATGATTTCGAGTGGTAATGCGTTACCTCCACCAGCCTACGGGGTGGGTTGCGACATTGATGTACAAGGACACCCGCCTATCAAACAGAAGGCTCGGAGAGTACCTCTCCGCCACCTCAAACAACTCTACGAGCTGTTGAAGGGCATTTCGTTCGACGGGTCGGCCAAGACGGAGAAGCATGGTGGATACGGCAGTTGTGCGTGGATACTGTGGCGACTTCCCGAATGGACTGTAGTGATCGCTGCGAGTGCTTACCTCGAGACTACAACGGTCAACATGGCCGAGTGCACGGGTATGAATAACGGTGTCTCAGCCGCCTTGACCCATGGGGCCGAGGACTTAGTCATCGTTGGAGACTCGAGACTCGAGACTCGCAATCCAGCAATCCCTAGGGGTGATCGCTTGTCGTAAGGAGTCGCTAATGGCACAAATCAACAAACACAAAGAGCTCACAGCGAAACTTCGATCGGTGAAATACCTCCATGCGGTCCGAGAGTTTAATGCCGCTGCGAACTCTTTGGCGGCCGAAACCCTTGAAAGCAAGGTGTCAGCGGTGGTTGAAAGCGAAGACAGGAAACGTGAATTGAGAGAGTTGAACCGCATCCCAGAGGTCATCTATGAACCCTCGGACGAGGCCTCAGGAGAAGTGGTGACACGATCTGTCAACTCGATACGCATACTGGAAACGCGCGACGAGACCCGTAGTAAGAATTTTTCGATTTTGTACGGGAAACAGGACAAGTTGCAGTGGTGACGAGACGCCAAACCCGAGCTCGACGGAAACACGACCGCTTCGCAGAGGAACCTGAGGTCATTAATCAGGAAGGAGAGACACGGAGCGTAGGACCGACGGACGGTCGGCACGATGGAATCCCAGACTCGCAAGAGCCACCGAGACCTGATGCAGTGAGCATCCACGAGCCCTCGGCGGACGATATCGACCCCTTGGCAGTGCACAGAGAACGGCGCGCGCGTATCAGCAAAGCTCAAGACGAAGAACTCCGGTGGTCTAACCTGAAGACGGTCCTGAAGGGAGAAGAAGCGCAGCTCGGTTACAGAGCCGCGCGAGAAGCCTGGAAGATGGCGGACAAGTTTGTAGTCAGCGAGGATGGGCTGCTATACTTCCTTGGAGCGAACCGTCGGTGGGGGAGAGAACGAACCGAGGAGACGACGTTGCGCCTCGTGGTGCCTACAACGATGGTCCAGGAAATATTGCAGAATTGTCACGACTCGCTAGAAGGAGGCCACCAAGGCATCGTCCGAACCCACCACCGTGTCAAGGTCGACTACTATTGGATAGGCTTGTTTGCTGACGTGGAGAAGCATGTACATTCGTGCCCGGACTGTAGCTCCAGTAAGAGCCGCCCGCACCTTCGTGGGTACTCGCCTGGCAACATATTGGCCGAGAGACCGTTTCAGATGGTGTCCATGGATTTCGTGATACCCCTTCCGAAGACTCGGCGGGGAAGGATCGCTCTGGGGATGGCAAAGGAGTACCAAGCTACAGAGAAAGCTCGCAGAGCTCAGAGACACAACGAGTCCTTAAGCCGAGTCGAGCGTGCCGCCTTACCCGAGCCCGCGAGAAACGAGAGCTCAGCGGAGACCGACGAACCAGACGACCCGGACGAAAGCTCGCCTGACGCGAGCACGCGGCCACTGTTCCAGCCTGGGGACAGAGCGTGGTTATACATGAAGCGGGTGAAATCGGGATTGACCAAGAAGTTGGCTCACCGATGGCACGGCCCCTTCCGGATCAAGAAGAAGGTGGATGAGTACGCGTATGAGCTGGATCTGCCAGATCGCAGTGGGTATAGGTTCTACCCGGTTGTTCATGTGTCCCGCTTGAAGACGGTGAGTGAATTCGAAGAGCGACCGAAGACTCGGCTGACCCCGGATATTACGGAGGAAACGAGACTTGATTTCGACGAGGAGCTGCTGCCCGAGGACAGCTGGGAGCCGGACCGACTTGCTGGCGAATATGAGGTTGAAGCGATCCTGGATGACCGTGTCCCTCTCCTGAACAGCACGGAGCGAGCAGTCAGAGAATTCCAGGTGAAATGGGTCGGGTATGACGAGCCTACGTGGGAGCCTGCAGCTAACCTCTCATGTGGAGGACTGCTGTATGACTACTTGCGAGAGAAACGTCGCGAGCAGAGGCTGCAGATGGCCCAGGTGGCGGTCGAGGACTAGACCGGCCGCCAAGATGATGACGACCTGCCGGTGGGGCGGTGCAGTCCACCCAAGCAGACGAAGATTATTACTGCACCAAAACAATGAACTGCCGGTAGGGCGATGCAGCCTACCCAAGCAGACGAAGATGGCTACTGCACCCAAATGATTGTATATTTGCATGTATTGTGGAAAGATTACGGATGGAAGTCGCGACTGGAGAAAGATACGAAATGATGATAAACATGAAACGCGACTGATATTAATGATTGCGCTACGCTAACGGTGGTCACAACGCTATTGCACGACCGAATGAATCCGGACCACCTGCGAGTAGGAAAGAAGAGCGTAAGTGTCAGCACCGAAGATCACTCGGACGACGAGGCCACATTAGCCAGGACGTCGAGGCGGATCGCTTCCTTGGGAGAGCTGTCCGCAAGGTCGTCGAGCGACTCCTCGCCCTCAGCATCTGGACTGGCAGAGTCGCCTGCCTCGTCAACTGCAGCCTCATCCTCTTCGACCCTGGCAGCTGGCACGCGAGAAGACTGCACGCGGCTCGAGCCGGCCACCCGTTGCGTTTTGCCGCTGGCCGAAGTCTCGCCGATGTCACCGTCGGACTGGACTGCGTCATCTGCGTCCTCTTCTTCAGCTCCGGAGCGAGGCCCGTGATAGTCCGTAAAGTCCTGGACCCACTGGGCAGTGACGTCACACGGGTCCAGCGAGGGATCGACTTGAACAGCGGACGCGACTTGCTGGAGAGTGAACCCCTTCGGGACGAACACTGGGGCCTTGGGATTGCACGGCACGAACGAGGTGTTGTAGGGGTGAGCCGCCGGCACGTCCACCCAACAGTTGCGCCAGGGCTGGTGCCCGTCCAGTGCGACCACCTCTTCGACCCATTTCGACGAGCTGGGGGCCCACGGCAGCGTCTCCAGAGAGTACAACAGGATCGAAGGCTCGAACAGCACTTCGGGCGAACACGTCACCTCGCCGGCAGCGTCCGGCAAACACCAGGTCCAGAGGCGCTTGGGAATTTGGAGCCGAAGCCGATCGGCGCGAGCATTCCGGTCGCGGTGGTATTCAGTCCAAGCCGCCAGGATAGCCAAGTACAACTCCGACGTCTCGCCGAGAACAGCAGCTAATTGCTGGAGCCAACGCTCGACAGCAGTTGTAGCAACCCAGTGCCCACGTTCGTACAGGGCGAAGCGTAGGTCGTCCTTCTCGATCGAGCCAAACGACTTGCCCCGAAATTGCCGCCACAGCTTGACCACGATCGCCACGCCAGACGCACGGATTGTGATTGGTTTGCTGGGCATGAACGGGGAAGTCGAACAGGCACGGATCATCAGGCAAGCTGGCGAGCAGTCGCTGGTAAGGATGGTCAGGGTCGGTCCAATTGCCGAACGCCTTGATTCCCTCTACCGAGCACTGGACCAAGACTGAAGTCGGAATGGGCTGGGGGATCCAGATCTCCATGATCAAATCCCAGCATTCCTTCGCCCCAGGAGCCGTGAACGGAGGATCCAACACAAGGCTGGCCGAGTCCGAGTGCTTGGGATTTTTGACCGGGGCCTGCTTGCCACGAGAAGACCCCGAAGCCTCGGAGCACGCATTGCGAGGAGCTGGAGATGGGCTCGGCTTCCGGCGTCGAGCCGAGGCCTTGGAAGTCTTGGTAGACTTCCTTCGCGCGAGTCTTCGAACCGGCAACCAAAACCTCGAAGGTATGCGACGGCGGGCCATACACAAAGCCATCGCCCGCATCTTGACCTGCCACAGAGCGCCCTGCAGAAGAAGAAGGCTCACCAGGAGCAGCCCCGAGAACCACGTCATCCGGCGCGTTCTCCTGCTCCACGTTCGCCTTCGACTGGAGGGAAGCCACGGTCGAAGCAGGTCGGACCGGACGACCGTCACGACGCGGCTGGATTACAACCGAAGCTTCGAACGGGGAGTCCTGTGTCGAAGTTCCTCGAGAAGAACCCGACGAAGCAGGTTCCACCGACGGCTTGCCCAAACCCGGTGCAGGCGACGAAGACGGCGGGACCGAGCTCCCATGGTCAGAGTGTTGCGGAGTAGACGGTGGCAGCGACGCGGTCGAGGCCTCGGAACGACACGGAGACGCTGGTGGAGACCGGACAGTAGCGGGAGCCGGGACTGTCACCAGAGGCAAGGCGTTCGGAAGAGGCGCAGCGGGTATCGCTTGACCTCTCGCCGTCTTCCGAGAACTGCTAGTCACGGCAGACGAGGTGTCCACGCGACCTGACGACTTGGCAGTGGTCCATGCGGTGGCTCCTGGCGCGCTCACGCCACCTCTCAGTTGGGACACGGAGATGGAGATCCTGCGCGGGGACGTCCGTTACCACAGGGACCAGCTTCGCGAGTGTGAGTCCGCGTTGTACAAGGAGGCCGATCTTCGCCGGCAAGCGGAAACGCTGTGCACTCAAGTCTCGACCGAACGCAATGCGGCGGTTAACGACGCCCGGGCCCTCCGAGAGAAGCGAGACTTCATTTCCCGTCAGGTGGCGTTGGCTAACGTCACGTTGCAGAAGAGCGCGGACGTTATCGACCACTTGAAGGCCCAGTGCAAGTCATATGATGACCAGCTCAAGGAGAATCGTACGGTAATTCGCAAGGATCGCCAGCGTATCAAGGACGGGCTGCAAGGGTTTACCACGATCCTCAAGCAATTCCACAGCTATCTCGTCTCCAGGGACAAGGAGCGTGAGAGCTTGCGCGTTGCTGATCCAGGTGCCGACACCGTGCTTCCTGCCGGGGTCGAGGTCGCGAGCGTCTTCGAGCCGTCGGTCGAGATCCGAGTCGACACGGAGCGGAGGAAAGCGGACCAACCTCACCATGAGGTGAGCGAGGTTGGTGAAGTATCGTTCGGCATGAGCCTCAAGTCGCCGCGCAACCACGTCAGCGGCATCTTGAACGAGCCCTTCAAGGGCGTGCCGGTGAGACGCAGACGATTGGGCAGCAGACGAAGGCCGGGAAGTGGTCGGGGCATAACGAGCACCCGTCCGACAGAAGCGTGAAGGTCCGGCAGGAGAACCAGGCGAGGCGACCGGCGAAGGACTACGCCGGCGAAGACTGTGCGGAGACCGAGGAGCAGCGCGATCAGTCGACGCCCCGCTAGCAGACGGCTCAGCGGGAGTTGGCGACGACCGATTTGAATGCAGCTCGAAAGACGCTTTACAATACTTGTCGTAGGCCATGCGTGTCGACCGACGTACAAAAGTGCTGGGATGATCACCAAAGATGCCACTAAAGCGCGTTGATCAGCCGTTAGTGTTCGACAACAAGCTAATATTAGTCTGGTTCTGACACGTTTTCTGTCAATTGTTGTTCCTAAAACCCAGGATCTAAAGTCTAAAGTTCTCTATTCATTGTTTGATCTCAAAGTGGTCTTCATGTGCCATGACGCTCAAGCTGCTCGACCAGTGAGTGACGGTCACCGAAATACCGGCTCGGATGATGTGACTCGATGCGGGCATCGACCGATCTGGCAGTAACCCGATGCGTAACTTACTGCTCGAGCATGACGGCGTTAAGTTGACGCCGATTCTACCTCCTCATCCTCCAACAGTATAATATTATTTTAATACATGTAGCTGCAGCATTCCGAGGTAGCTACGTGAGCTCTGAGGGCAAGGCTGTCAATACCCGTCTCAAAGCTCGATTTTGGAGCGCTACAAGTGTGCAAATCGACTTGGCTTCGCACGCCCGCTTCGACCAGGAACGATGCCTTCCGCACCGAACGGAAAAGGTCATGGCCTCGCCAATGCGGACATCGAACCCCAACGCCTGTCGCTCGTGAGTGCTGTGTCCCAAGCCAAGGAACTGGAAGAGGGCTATGTCGCTGTCAAGACCCCCCAACTGATTGGTGCGCATCCTCCTGGCAGATCGAGCTGTGCGTGTGGATGGCGTACCCATTTTGACAAGCTAGGAGAATATCGGACATCTCTTCCAGCACGCACGCCGCTGTCAAGTCGTCTCCGGCATGGTTCCTTACTCAGGGAACCATCTACAGTACCCATTCGTGCAAGAGTACCTCAACTGTTGCGCACGACGGCAGACCAACTTGTTGTGCTGCCGTGGAGCTTCAAGATTTTCTACGGCATTCTGTCCGACTGCCGAGCCATCTACGGCTATCATCGCCGACCGTACCGGTACAGGTACATGCTTATCGGCTGGACGATCTGTATCATCATGCTGCTGATCATGGCCATCATGCCTACATGTATCGGCAAACCGTACTACACTCTCTCCTCCGACCGCGACGTCGCTGTTGCTGACTACACCCCGGAGATCGAGGCGCGTATCAACTACGACGCACCATCGGAAGGCGCCAAGTACGTCATCCTCATGTTCTTCGCTGCGTTCGGGTACGTGATGTCGGACGTGTGCGCCGACAGTATCACGTGTGAGCTGGCTCAGCGTGAACCTCTGGACAAGCGGGGCAAGACCCAGTCGTGCATCTACACGGTCCGGACATTTGTGGTCATCCTCGGCGAGATCATCGTTGGGTTTTGCTTCAACGGCGAAGAGTACGGCGGCGACTTCGCCTTCTCACTGAGTATCCCGCAGTTGATTATCATCATGCTGGTGTTGACAGTGCCGGTGACGTGGTTCTTCATCAAGGAAGAGAAAGGGGAGGCTGCGACCTTCCGTGAGTACATCAACAACTTCTGCGTCTTGCTGTGCAGCCGCGCAGAGTACCAAATCATTGTTTTTCAGTGGCATATTTGCGAGTATCAGGCACACGACTGCACACGGTGCAGTCGTACATGGTGGGCGTCACGCCGCTCAACAGCACTCTGAGTGACATTCTCAACAATCTACTTTTTTGCAGCAGGCATGATCATCACATCCAAGTGGGGTCTGCATTGGAATTGACGGTGGATGGCCGTATTGACAGGCGCAGTTGTCATGGTGGTGTCCCTCATTACGATCTGGGATGTCTTCCGAAGTCAATGGTTCCGCCGATTGCCGTGGAGCTCCCGTACGGAATCGGGTGGATCATTTCCACGTTCGTCGTCGTGGAATTGGCTGGTGTGGGCAACGAAGGAGCAATGTATGGTCTGATCACCACGGTTGGGAACATTTCATCCCCGTTCGCTTCGACCTTGACGCTGCTGATCGACGGGCCGTTCAACATCACCAACGCGCGGGTGCAGGCGGACGATCACTCGATCCGTGCCGACATTACGTACACATTTATCATCATGTACGCAATGACGATTTTTGTGTGGGTTTTCCTGTTCATTCTGCCTAACCAGAAGGCGGCCACGCAGGAGCTCTCCCGCAAGGGCGGCCACAGCTAGATTCTGGGTAGCCTCACCGTGGCCTACTTGTGGTCCGTTACGACCAATATCCTGGCCATTTTTGACAGCACCTCGTGCCTCGTGATCGCCGGCGGAACCGAATGCTAACCCAAGTGCTCCAATATGGAACACCAAAAGATTCGTTGTGGTGGTGAGAACGGATATTGAATTGCAGGAACCGCTTCGTACAGTACTGTACCGGCTTGACGCTCCTTTGTCTCTCTGTCGTGAGTTGTGAGGGATTTCTTTGGTGAGGGTTAACATGTTGTTGTTGAACACACCGAGGCCGGCTATGTATTGGCCTTGAACTGGACCGGACTGCTTGCACCTTGCAGCCGTCGATACCGAACCGAATCGAATTGAGTGATGAATGCCTGGAATTGTTGATGCACCAGCAGCTGCAGAACCCTGAAAAATGCACCTTGTACATGTATTGTGGTTTTCAACTTTTTTGCCGCCCGTTTTAGCTACGCATCTATGAGGGGCCCGGATTGCTAAATCGAGCCCTCCGTAGGGGTAGGTCACGCTATCTCTAAGGGCTAAATCGTGGCTCACTCACTCGATGTATTTATTGGTCGGCAGCGCGCCGCACACGCAGAAAGAAGCGGCAGGGCACTTCGAGGCGCTGAGCGACGCCGTGTGGCTGTGCCAGGACAAGCTGCGGTGAGCCGGTGACGAGATGGCGCTGCAAGACCGCGTGGAGAGCCAGTTGGCCCAGGAGGAGGAGAGTAGCCGCAGATACTGACACGCGAGCAGCGCGAGGTAGAGCTGCAGTCGCTGCACGAGGAGCTCGTGTCCATCCACTTCGCGACTACCAAGAAGGACTTCACCTGCTGCGCCGGCCGCCTGCTTAGTGCGCAGCTCATGGGCTTCGACACGGTGCGTTCTTGTGTGCTCAAGCATTTCTTACAGCCGCTGACTCTGCTCACCTCACACAGGAAACGCGGCCTATCTGGTGTAAGCTCCCGCTCCCAACCCGTACGCGCTGTCTGCGAAGAAAAGCAAGTCGTGACGGAGAAGGCTATGGAGCACCATGTGAAGCATTGTGGAGTGGGCGAGCAGACTGCGGAGCCTATATTCCACGTTAAGGGCTGTCGAACGCCACGCCAAGAAGCGGAGGGTACTTCAAAAACGAAGGTATCAGATCGAAGGCTTGTCCGCCTAAGACAAGTAAGCACAGCATATTTTGGTACGTAATAGGCGATGTCTATTCTTGACCCATACCAGCATATGCACGCCCACAGCACAGATGAGCGTGCTGTTGTAGACGGTGGTAGGCAGACGGCGCAGGTCGGTGATGATGACCTTCTCCTTGTGGCTGGCGTCGTACACTGCGAACCCATACTAACTCTAACATGCTTGCGCTTTCCTGTATTGCAGAATTTTCAGGTCATAACCCAATTTGCAGAAGAAGTTTGCAGCACTTCCGGTTCCGTTTTAGCCACGTTGTGTTATGGACACTAACCACTCTTTAGATACCCCTTCAGTAGCAGCAACGAACTCTACTTTGGCGCTGTCTGCGCTACAATCAAGAACCAGTTTGCGCGTTCCGCCAGCATCAAGAGATACAGGTTCCACAGATTCAGCCCGACTATCTGAGGAAGGGCCTTGGGCAGTCGATGCTCTAGGTCCTCCCGACGAAGGCCCTCCCCCATTACCCGCCAAAGCAGCTGCTCTACTGTTAATACGTTCGGTGAGCCCCTCGGCCGTGCCCGCGGTGGCTGGAAAAGTGTCGTGAAGTTTCAAGTTGGAGAGGGATACGCCGTATTCAAGGAGAAGTGCATCGCAAGATTCGCAGGACTAATGACAAGCCCTGAAGCCCCCAATAAGCCGCTAGAACACCTGCTGATCCCTCCATCTATCTTCGCCGAACCAAAAACGACACTCAAGCAAAATACATCGAGCTGACACCCGAAAACTTCCTCCCTACGCTACAATATCGCTGGAAACTGCTGCCACCAGATGATTTACGGCAAATCGGCAACTTTCGGTTTGCAGCAACAGCAAGATATCGAGCGCGAAGCACCAGCGACAGCAGTTATTAGTGTAAGGCTGAACGGACTATGGATGCCACTGGAAATCGACATTCTGTCTCTCCGCCGAACCCTCCGACTGCCCGACCACGATATTTTTTCGCGAGGGGTCTACCGCGAGTTCGCACCGACACAGCCAACTAACGCGAGCATGGATGATAAAGATCACGCCGAAGAGATGTCCACAGACTAGTCGAAGATTGCGGACACTTTAGACAAGTAAAAGAAAGAAATATATTTCAACTGATGATTACTCGATGTCTGCACTTGTTCGCATTAGCTCATCAAAGACTTGGTGTCTAATTCCTGTGGTCATGTAACCACAGTGGCGGAATGTACCGAAGCAACCTTTATCTTCACGTTGCGTGTCTTCACGTTGCGTATCTTCACGTTGCGTGTGAGATAAAGGTTGTTTCGGTACATTCCGCCACTGTGGTTACATGACCACAGGAATTAGACACCAAGTCTTTGATGAGCTAATGCGAACAAGTGCAGACATCGAGTAATCATCAGTTGAAATATATTTCTTTCTTTTACTTGTCTAAAGTGTCCGCAATCTTCGACTAGTCTGTGGACATCTCTTCGGCGATCTTCATCATCCATGCTCGCGGCATGGATGATGAAGATCACGCCGAAGAGATGTAAACGTTCCTTCAGTGCTTTCCCACGCGAAAAATCCGTGTACGTCGAGTGCAGCGAGGATAGACAGTATCTTTCCGCGGCGAAATGGCATCTTTACAACTGCTCGTGTATTTCTCTTTGACCAGTCATACCGCCGATGAGCGTGACGGCCATCCTTTGCGGTCTCATCCAAAAATACAAGCTGCTCTGCAAACGAAAAAATTGGCAGTAGCTTGGCACGATAGACCTCAATTTCGGCTGGCACAGCCTCACGAGCCGCTTTTGACAGCACGTTTCTGCTGAGGTTAAGATCAGAATTGAGTACTCTGCATATCGTAGCTGTCGAGACCGTAGTAATTTCTGGGTAGGTCTTGATAATAAATTCACGCAACTCCTCGATGTAAAACGTCGGATGAGCTTGCACGTATGCTTCGACAGCGGCGAGAACGTCCGGGGGCCAACGTGCGCTTGTTTGGCGTGGATGGTGTTCGTTGACGACGCCCTTCTTGAGGAAAAGAGCGTACCAGCGGCGGTGGTACGCTCTTTTCCTCAAGAAGGGCGTCGAAAGTCATAGCTGTAGGTCATGGTGAGGATGGGGACTTGCAGCGGAGTCTGAAGGAGGCCAGAGCTGGAGTGTGGTAAGTACGAGAATGAACTGGAAAACACGATGTTGATTGAGGCTTGAACGCCATTCACTTATGCCGCTGAAAAGCGGCAAAAGGAAGGAGTGCTGTCTAAAACGGAGCTGGGCTAGCAATTTAGACCTAGCCCCTTACATCATTTTGCGCTATCCTCTTTGCTATACCCGAGCTGCTCGCTATTTCGGACCCCCTATCTCGGGATAGGAAGCCTCGTGTTTGCCAAAATCGTTGAAAACCACAATACATGTAAAGCACCCGCTACACTCGTGTTTGCTGACATTATTCACCAAGTCGCATTGAGCATATGCCGCAGAGCTGTGCTGGACGAAATGCCGGGGTCCTGACGTGCAAGCGTGCAGATGGCTCGGCTCAGCTGGAGACCAAAAGATTGGTCTCCTCGACAGAACCCCTAATCAGTTATCACGATTGAAAAAATATGTTTCCTGGACCCATCAGATCACCACGAATTTAAGGTTTCATTTGCTTAAACCAACCTGCTCAAACCTCAAATTTGCATTTTGGTGTGTTCGTCAAGGCACGATAAGCGACAACCCCCTGGTCTCTACCCACAAGGTGCATCTGTTGACGGCAGCAAAAGCAGCAGCATTCTGGCAACGCTCGCTCTTTAATCCGAACATGTTGACTTGTTTGAGCCGGCTCCTATCATCATGTGGTCGCAACCTCACTTTTCCAGTCTAGCTCAGCGCCTTGTGTTGGACCACTGCCAGTCCTCAATTCGCGTCGGCCCTCACGAACCTGCTCCCTGCGGCTATCATGACGGTCAATCCACGTGCCAGCGATGTCGACATCCCCAAACGGTTGTCATTGATGAGTGGCGCGTCGCAGGGGGAAAACGTCAATGACTATGCCCCTTCCAAGACACCCGCCGACATTGAAGGTGGAGCGCTCCGTGAAGGTGGCATGCCCGTGTTGACGAGCCGAGAGAATCTAGGCCTACTGTTCCAGTACTCGACCATCGGTCTCGTGTATGGCCTTCTACCCGCGACTATTTACCCCTTCATGCAGAACTACCTCAACTGCTCCGGCGCTCAAGTCGCCGCTGCTAGTCAACTTGTGGTGCTGCCCTGGAGTTTCAAGGTCTTTTACGGTATCTTGTCCGACTGCCGGCCCATTTTCGGCTATCGCCGCCGCCCATACATGCTCATCGGCTGGGGTATCTGCCTCGCCATGCTGGTGATCATGGCCATCATGCCTATTGGCAAGCCGTACTTCACCGTGGCCTCCGACCGCGACGTCGACATCGCCGACTACACTCCGGAGATTGAAGCTCGGATCAACCACAGCGCCCCCGATCAAGGTGCCAAGTACGTGATCATCATGCTGTTCGCCGCTGTTGGCTACGTTCTGTCAGACGTCTGCGCCGACAGTATCACAGTGGAGCTGGCCCAACGCGAGCCGATCGATAAGCGCGGAAAGACGCAGTCCTGCATCTACACGGTCCGAACGGGCATGGTGATCGTCGGCGAGATTCTCGTGGGTTTCTTCTTCAACGGCGAGGAATACGGTGGCGACTTCGACTTCTCGCTGAGCTTCCCTCAGTTGATGATCATCGTTGCCGTACTCACACTTCCTGTGTTCCCGATGACGTGGTTCTTCATCAAGGAGGAGAAATCAAGCGCTGCCAACTTCGGCGAGTACATGAGCAACTTCTGGAACTTGCTGTGCTCGCGCGCCATGTACCAGATCATTGCCTACATGTTCTTCTCGGGTATCTTTGTCAACATCACCTACACCGGCAGCTCTCCGGTGGCGTCGAAAATGGTCGGCGTGACACCGATCAACAGCACGCTGAGCGATATCTTGAGCAACTTGCTCTTTGCTGCCGGCATCATGATCACGTCCAAGTGGGGTCTGCATTGGAACTGGCGCTGGATGACCGTCCTAACAGGCATTGTGGTCCTTGTCGTCGACTGCACGGTCTCGCTCTTGGTTATCTGGGACGTGTTCCGTAGCCAGTGGTTCTGGCTGGGCCCTCCGATCGCCGTCCAGCTCCCGTACGGCGTCGGCTGGATCATTTCCACGTTCTGTGTGGTCGAGCTTGCCCAGGTCGGCAACGAGGCTGCGGTCTATGGTCTCATCACGACGGTCTCCAACGTGGCACAGCCCTTTGCCACGTCGCTGACCCTCGCAATCGACGGCCCCTTTAACGTCACCAACGAGCGCGTGCAGGCGGATGACCACTCGGTTCGTTCTGACATCACGTGCACCATTATCATCATGTACGCCATGACGATTTTCTCGTGGTTCTTCCTGTTCCTGCTCCCCCCGCAGAAGGAGGAAACCCAGGAACTCGTTCGCAAGGGTGGCCACAGCAAGCTCATCGGAGGCGTAACTGCGTTCTACCTGATCTTCGCCACTATTTGGTCCATCATGACAAACATCATGGCTATGTTCGACAGCACGTCCTGCTTGATGATTGCCGGTGGCACTGGTTGCTAAGCTAGGTACCTAGTTAATACTCGACGGAGTGGAAGTAGCCTTGAGTGTACACGTCGTTCAATCCTTTCGTGTGCAGATTATCTGTGGTGAATAATGAGAATATATTCTTGGTTGAGGAGACAGCACGTAATAACGATAGTTACGAGTACACTATTGACATTGGTGCTTGTCTCCACTGGATACAAACTCTCGTGGCTATATCTGATTGAAGCCTTTTATCACAAAAGGCTTCAATCAGATATTGCCACGTCCGGTGTGACGTCGATCAGCAGGAGGGTATAATTTGCAAGCAATGGCATTCGCGACTCAGTTCCCCCACAGCCTGTGGGGGTCACAAGGGATCAAAAGGAGCGTAAGTTGCGCAGCGTCTAGATAAAGCGGTAGGGAAGATAAGATGTACACAGGAGTGAACCATCACTGCATTGAGCTTTACAATACTATCCGGGGATACACGTTGCGACAATATCTTACGAAGACACCCTTGGAGAATGAACTATTCTAAATAACAACAGCGATAATGAAATAGGGGCCAAACAGCATGATAGTTCGGATCAGTTAGAACGGGTTTTGCTGTCCGAGCACGACAAAACTGTTCGTCGACATTCCCCTTCAGGGGAGGATGCGGCCTACACATGCCCACTCTCTGACCATTTGCCTGAGCGGGGCCGTTTAGAAATGGAGGCGACAGCCATCTCATCCTCCTCCGGACGTCACGGTTTTGACATCAAGCACATCTTCGGCTTCGAATGGGCGCTCTCTGCTGGTCTTCCTACGTTTGATACCGCTGGCATTTCCTGCTCACTTGCCAATTTCATCGCAACTCCACAGACCGCCTCGACAGATTAGACTGGGTCCAAGACTCCTCGCTTCATCATGCCCACCACCTTCACCGGCGGTCGTGGCGTGAACAACCAAGACCTCGACATCCCCAAGCGACTGTCGTTCGTGAGCGGTGCCTCGCAACCCAAAGACCTGGAGGACGGGAGCTATGTCGGAGTCAAGACCCCCGAACACGTGCCCATTGGTGCACTCCCTACTTGAGGAGAAGACGGCGCCATCCGTGAAGGCGGCATGCCCGTGCTGACCAGCAAGGAGAACCTCGGTCTGCTGTTCGAGTACGCCGCCGTCGGCCTCGTGTACGGACTGCTACCGGAGACCATCTACCCGTTCATGCAAGAATACCTCAACTGCTCCGGGTCTCAAGTCACCGCTGCGAGTCAGCTTGTTGTGCTGCCGTGGAGCTTCAAGGTGTTATATGGCATCCTGTCCGACTGTCGCCCCATCTGCGGCTACCGTCGTCGACCGTACATGCTCATCGGTTGGGGCATTTGCTTTATCATGCTGCTGGTCATGTGCATCATCCCTATCGGCAAGCCGTACTTCACTGATGCGGATGACAGAATCATCGATATCTCAGACTATACGCCAGAAATCGAGGCACGCATCAACTACGACGCCCCATCGGAAGGCGCCAAGTATGTGATGCTGATGTTCTTCGCGGCAGTCGGCTACGTCATGTCAGAAGTCTGTCATCTACACGGTCCGAACGGCCATGGTGATCGTTGGCGAGTTTCTTACGGGTTTCTTCATCAACGGTGAAGACTACGGCGGCACCTTCGACTTCTCGCTGAGCTTCCCGCAGTTGATGATCATCGTCACCGTCCTCACGATTCCTGTGTTCCCCATGACGTGGTTCTTCATCAAGGAAGAGAAACAGGAGGCCGCCAACTTCAAAGAGTACATCAGCAGCTTCTGGGACTTGCTGTGCAGTCGTGCGGTGTACCAGGTCATCGCGTACAACTTTTTCTCGAACATTTTCGCCGACATCACGTACACTGGCAGCTCGCCCGTTCAGGATCACATGGTTGGCGTCACCCATCAACAGCACCTTGAGTGATATCCTGAGCAACCTCCTTTTCGCTGTGGGTATTATGGTCACATCGAAGTGGGGTCTGCACTGGAACTGGCGCTGGATGATCGTCATTACTGGAGCCGTGGTGATCATCGTGGACTGTACCATAACGATGATCGTGGTCTGGGACATGTTCCGCAACCAGTGGTTCTGGCTTGGCCCCCCTATTGCTGTGCAGCTCCCGGCTGGGATCGGCTGGATCATCTCGACGTTTGTGACTGTCGAGCTGGCCGGACTGGGCAACGAGGCAGCAGTCTACGGCCTGATCACCGCATTTATACTGAACATGTAGTTGCTTTCAAGTTGAAGTGGTTTAATCCAATGAAATCCTTCG